>ML370227.1:920-19610 GCA_005239525.1 Nicotiana knightiana
CCCCTTGTAATTGTGTTTTAGGAGTCTATTTATAGGTTTAGGGTGAACCCTAACCGTGTAGGAGATGTCTATTTCACTTGGGAAACACTTAAACCCGTCAAAACTCGGTTTCTGGCCGAACTGGGGACCCTGGCGTTTGGACCCAAAGGCCTGGCTAACGCCAGGCTAGGGCTGGCGTTTCAGCCCTAACGCATGGCTAACGCCAGGGTAGGGCTGGCATTTCAGCCCTAACGCCAGGTAGGGTTAGGTTGTTATGCTCTGTCGCCCGGCTATCGCCCGGGTGTCTCCTTTCGCGTATTTTTCGACGTATTTGCATCCTTTTAGCTCCGTTTCCATCTCNGCTAGGTACGGTGCCGGTACCGGATCGCATGATATTTGTCTGGGACAGCAAATACGACCCTAGGAACCGTAACGAACGCTTCGAAATGATCAAGTTACATTTTTTGGCATTCTTGCAATTAAACTGAAATTCTGTCAGTCGTGCCTATATTATTGTCTGCCATGGTTCAGGCCGGACGCCTTGGTACGGAGCCGGTACCGGATCACATGATATTTTTCCGGGACATCAAATACGACCCAAGGAACCATAACNTTTTGGCATTTTATGGCAATCAAACTGGATTCCGCCAGTTGTGCCTGTATTATCGCCTGCAATGGTCCACACCAGACGCCTTGGTATGGAGCCGGTACCGGATTGCATGATATTTGTTTGGGACATCAAATACGACCCAAGGAACCATAACCAGCGCTTCGAAATGATCAAGTTACATTTTTTGGCATTTTATGGAAATTAAATTGGAATTCCTTGAGTCGTGCCTGTATTATCGCCTGCCATGGTCTAGGCCGGACGCCTTGGTACAGAGCCGGTATCGGATTGCATGATATTTGTACGGGACATCAAATACGACCCAAGGAACCATAACCAACGCTTCTAAATAATCAAATTAATTTCGTGGCATTTTATGGCAATTAAATTGGAATTCCGCCAAACGTCCATGTATTATTGCCTGCCATGGTCCAGGCCGGACGCCTTGGTACGGAGCCGGTACCCGATCATATGATATTTCTCCGAGACATCAAATACGACCCAAGGAACCATAACCAACGCTTTGAAATGATCAAGTTACATTTTTTGGAATTTTATGGAAATTAAACTAGAATTCCGCCAGTCGTTCCTGTATTATCGCCTGCCATGGTCCAGGCCAGACGCCTTGGTACGGAGCCGATACCGGATCGCATGATATTTGTCTGGGACATCAAATACGACCTTAGGAACCATAACCAATGCTTCCAAATGATCAAGTTACTTTTTTTTGTATTTTGTGGCAATAAAATTGGAATTCCGCCAGTCATGCCTGTATTATCGCCTGCCATGGTCCAGGCCGGACGCCTTGGTACTGAGCCAGTACCCGATCACATGATATTTCTTCACTGACATCAAATACGACCCAAGGAAGCATAACCAACAATTCAAAATGATCAAGTTATATTTTTTGGCATTTTATGGCAATTAAATTGTAATTCCGCCAGTCGTGCCTGTATTATCGCCTGCCATGGTCCAGGCCGAATGCGTTGGTATGGAGCCGGTACCAGATCGTATGATATTTGTCCGGTACATCAAATACGATCTTATGAACCATAACCAACGCTTCGAAATGATCAAGTTACATTTGTTGCATTTTATGGAAATTAAACTGGAATTCCGCCAAACGTGCCTGTATTATCGCCTGCCATGGTCCAGGCCGGATGCATTACTACCAAACCGATACCGAATCGCATGATATTTGTCTGGGACATTAAATACAACGTTAGGAACCATAACCAACGCTTCGAAGTGATCAAGTTATATTTTTTGGCATTTTATGGCAATTATACTGGAATTCCGCTAGTTGTGCATGTATTATTGCCTGCCATGGTCTAGTATTGACGCCTTGGTACGGAACCGGTACCGGATCGCATGATATTTCTCTGGGACAGCAAATACGACCCAAGGAACCATAACCAACACTTCGAAATGATCAAGTTATATTTTTGGCATTTTATGACAATTAAACTGGTATTCCGCCAGTCGTGCCTGTATTATCGCCATTCATGGTCAAGTCTGGACGCCTTGGTATGGAGCCAGTATCGGATCGCATGATATTTGTCCGAGATATCAAATACGACCCAAGAAACCATAACCAATGCTTCGAAATAATCAATTTACATTTTTTGGCTTTTTATGGCAATAAAACTGGAATTCCACAAGTCAAGCGTGTATTATCGCCTGCCGTGGTCCTGACCGGACGCCTTGGTATGGAGCCAGTACCGGATCACATGATATTTGTCTGGGACATCAAATATGACCCAAGGAACCACAACCAACGCATTGAAATGATCAAGTTACATTTTTTGGCATTTTATGGCAATTAAACTGGAATTCCGCCAGTCGTGCCAGTATTATCCCCTGCCATTGTCCAGGCAGGACTCCTTGGTACGGAGCCGATACCGGATACAATGATATTGTTCTGGGACATCAAATACGACCTAAGGAACCATAACACACACTTCAAAATGATCAAGTTACATTTTTCGGCATTGTATGGCAATTAAACTGTAATTCTGCCAGTCGTGCCTGTATTAGCGCCTACCATGGTCCAGGCTGGACGCCTTGGTACGGAGCCGGTACCGGATTATAAGATATTTGTCAGGGACAGTAAATACTACCCAAGGAACCATAACCAACACTTCGAAATAATCAAGTTACATTTTTTGGCATTTTATGGCAATTAAAGTGGAATTCCGCCAGTCGTGTCTATATTATCGCCTGTCATTGTCCAGGCCGGATGCCTTGGTACGGAGCCGGTACAGGAAATATGACCCAAAGAACCATATCATACGCTTCGAAATGATTAATTTACATTTTTTGGCATTTTATGTCAATTAAACTGGAATTTCGCGAGTCGTGCCTCTATTATCACCTGCCATGGTCTAAGTCGGACGGCTTGGAAATTAATCTGGAATTCCGCCAGTCGTGCATGTAATATCACCGGCCATGGTCCAGGTCGGACGCCTTGGTACGGAGCCGGTATCGGATCGCATGATAATTGTCCGGGACATCAAATACGACCCAAGGAACCATAACTAATGCTACAGAATGATCAAGTTACATTTTTTGCATTTTATGGCAATCAAACTGGAATTCCACTAGTCGTGAATGTAATATCGCCCGCCATGGTCTAGGCCAGATGCCTTGGTATGGAGCCAGTACCGGATCACATGATATTTGTCTGGGACATCAAATACGACCCAAGGAACCATAACCAACGCTTCAAAATGATCAAGTTACATTTTTTGTCATTTTATGGCAATTAAACTGGAATTCCGCCAGTCGTGCATGTATTATCGTCTGCCATGGTCCAGGTTGGACGCCTTGGTACGGAGCCGGTACCAGATCGCATGATATTTTACCGGGACATAAAATACGACCTTAGGAACCATAAACAACTCTTCGAAATGATCAAGTTATATTTTTTGGCATTTTATGGCAATTAAACTGGATTTCCGTGAGTCGTGCCTGTATTATCTCCTGCCATGGTCAGGCCAGATGCCTTGGTACGGAGCCGGTACCGGATCGCATGATATTTGTCCGGGACATCAAATACGACCATAGGAACCATAACCAATGCTTCGAAATGATCAAGTTACATTTTTTGGTATTTCATGACAATAAAACTGGAATTCCGCCAGTCGTACCTGTATTATCGCCTGCCATGGTCCAGGCCGGACACCTTAGTACTGAGCTAGTTTCTGATCGCATGATATTTCTTCGCTGACATCAAATATGACCCAAGGAACTATAACCAACGATTCGAAATGATCAAGTTACATTTTTTGGCATTTTATGGAAATTAAACTGGAATTCCGCCAGTCGTGCTTGTATTATCGCCTGCCATGGTCCAGGCCAGATGCCTTGATACGGAGTCGGTACCAGATCGCATGATATTTTTCCGGTACAGCAAATACGACCCAAGGAACCATAACTAAGGCTTCGAAATTATCAAGTTACATTTTTTAGCATTTTTGGGAAATTAAATTGGTATTCCGCCAGTCGTGCCTGTATTATCGCCTGCCATGGTCCAGGTTGGACGCCTTGGTACGGAGCCGGTACCAGATCGCATGATATTTTTTCGGGACATAAAATACGACCTTAGGAACCATAACCAACTCTTCTAAATGATCAAGTTACATTTCTTGGCATTTTATGGCAATTAAACTGGATTTCCGCCAACGTGCATGTATTACCGCCTGCCATGGTCCAGGCCGGATGCATTGGGGAGCCGGTACCGGATCGAATGAAATTTGTCCAGGATATAAAATACGACCAAAGGAACCATAACCAATGCTTCGAAATGATCAAGTTACATTTTCTTTCATTTAATGGAAATTAAACTGGAATTCCGCCAGTCTTGCATGTTTTATCACTTGACATGGTCCAAGCTGGACGCCTTGGTACGGAGCCGGTACCGGATCGCATGATATTTTTCCGAGACATCAAATATGACCCAAGGAACCATAAAAACGCTTCGAAATGATCAAGTTATAGTTTTTTGAATTTTATGGCAAATTAAACTGGAATTCCGCCAGTCGTGCCTGTATTATTGCCTGCCATGGTCCAGGCTGGACGCCTTGGTACGGAGCCGGTACCAGATCGCATGATATTTGTCCGGGACATCAAAAATGACCCAAGGAACCATAACCAACGCTTTGAAATGATCAAGTTACATTTTTTTGAATTTTATGGCAATTAAACTGCAATTCCGCCAGTCGTGCCTATATTATCGCCTGCCATGGTCCAGACCAGACGCCTTGGTACGGAGCCGGTACCGAATCGCATGATATTTGTCCGGGATAGAAAATACGACCCAAAGAACCATAACATACGCTTCGAAATGATTAAGTTACATTTTTTGGCATTTTATGTCAATTAAACTGGAATTCCGCGAGTCGTTCCTCTATTATCACCTGCCATGGTCTAGGTCGGACGGCTTGGGAATTAATCTGGAATTCCACCAGTCGTGCATGTAATATCACCGGCCATGGTCCAGGTCGGACGCCTTGGTACCGAGCCGGTATCGGATCGCATGATAATTGTCCGGGACATCAAATACGACCCAAGGAACCATAACCAATGCTACGGAATGATCAAGTTACATTTTTTGCATTTTATGGCAATTAAACTGGAATTCCATCAGTCGTGCATGTAATATCGCCCGCCATGGTCCAGGCCGGACGCCTTGGTATGGAGCCAGTACCGGATCACATGATATTTGCCCGGGACATCAAATACGACCCAAGGAACCATAACCAATGCTACGGAATGATCAAGTTACATTTTATGTCAATTAAACTGGAATTCCATCAGTCGTGCATGTAATATCGCCCGCCATGGTCCAGGCCGGACGCCTTGGTATGGAGCCAGTACCGGATCACATGATATTTGCCCGGGACATCAAATACAACCAAAGGAACCACAACCAACGCTTGTAAATGATCAAGTTGCATTTTTATGCATTTTATGGCAATTAAACTTGAATTCCCCCAGTCGTGCCATTATTATCCCCTGCCATGGTCTAGGCCGGACCCCTTGGTACGGAGCCGGTACCGGATAGCATGATATTTTTCCTGGACATCAAATACGAACCAAGGAACCGAAACACACACTTTGAAATGATCAAGTTACATTTTTTGGCAATTTACGGCAATTAAACTGGAATTCCGCCAGTCGTGCATGTATTATCGCCTGCCATGGTCCAGGTCGGACGCCTTGGCACGGAGCCGGTATCGGATCACATGATATTTCTCCGAGACATCAAATACGACCCAAGGAACCATAACTAACGCTTCAAAATGATCAAGTTACATGTCTTGGTATTTTATGGTAATTAAACTGGAATTCTGCCAGTCGTGCCTGTATTATCCCCTACCATGGTCCAGTCCGGACGCCTTAGTACGGAGCCGGTACCGGATAGCATGACATGTGTCTGGGACATAAAATACAACCCAAAGAACCATAACACACGCTTCGAAATGATAGAGTTACATTTTTTGGCAATTTATGGCAATTAAACTGGAATTCCGCCAGTCGGGCATGTATTATCGCCTTTCATGGTCCAGGGCAGACGCCTTGGTACGGAGCCAGTACCGGATCGCATGATATTTCTCCGGGACATCAAATACGACCCAAGGAACCACAACCAACGCTTCAAAATGATCAAGTTACATTTCTTGGCCTATGGCAATTAAACTTGAATTCTGCCAGTCGTGCCTATATTATCGCCTGCCATGGTCCAGGCAGACGCCTTTGTAAGGAGCCGGTACCAGATTGCATGATATTTTTATGGGACAGAAAATACGACCCAAGGAACCATAACCAACGATTCGAAATGATCAAGTTACATTTTTTGGCATTTTATGACAATTAAACTGGCATTCTACCAGTCGTGCCGGTATTATCACCTGCCATGGTCCAGGCCGGACGCCTTGGTACGGAGTCGGTACCAGATCACATGATATTTGTCCGGGACATCAAATACTACCTTAGGAACCATAACCAACGCTTCGAAATGATCAAGTTACATTTTTTTGTATTTTATGGCAATTAAATTGGAATTCCGCCAACCGTGCCTATATTATCGCCTGCCATGGTCCAGGCTGGACGCATTGGTACAGAACCGGTATCGGATCTCATGATATTTGTCTGGGACATTAAATACAACCTTATGAACTATAACCAACGCTTCGAAATGATCAAGTTACATTTTCTAGCATTTTATGGCAATTAAACTGGAATTCCGCTAGTCGTGCATATATTATTGCCTACCATGGTCCAGGCTGGATGCCTTGGTACGAATCCGGGACCAGATCGCATGATATTTGTCCGGGACATCAAAATGACCCAAGTAACAATAACCAACGCTACGAAATGATCAAGTTACATTTTTTTGAATTTTATGGCAATTAAACTGGAATTCCGCCAGTCGTGCCTATATTATCGCCTGCCATGGTCCAGACCAGACGCCTTGGTACGGAGCCGGTACCGGATCGCATGATATTTGTCTACGACAGAAAATTCGACCCAAGGAACCATAACCACCACTTAGAAATGATCAAGTTACATTTTTTGCCATTTTATGACAATTAAACTGGTATTCCGCCAGTCGTGCCAGTATTATCGCCATCCATGGTCCATGTCGGACGCCTTGGTATTGAGCCGGTACCGCATCGCATGATATTTATCCAGGACATCAAATACGACCCGAGGAACCATAACCAACGCTTCAAAATTATCAAGTTACATTTTTTGGCATTTTATGGCAATTAAACTGGAATTCCGCCAGTCGTGCCTGTATTATCGCATGCCATGGTCCTGACCGGACGCCTTGGTATTGAGCTGGTACTGAATCGCGTGATATTTGTCCGGCACAGCAAATAAGACCCAAGGAACCATAACCAAGGCTTTGAAATGATCAAGTTACATTTTTTGGCATTTTTGGGCAATTAAATTGGTATTCTGCCAATCGTGCTTGTATTATCGCCTGCCATGGTCCAGGTCGGACGCCTTGGAACGGAGCCAGTACCGGATCGCATGATATTTGTCCGTGACATCAAATACGACCTTAGGAACCATAAACAACGCTTCGAAATGATCAAGTTACATTTTTTGGCATTTTATGGCAATTAAACTAGAATTCCGCCAACCGTGCATGTATTATCGCCTGCCATTGTCCAGGCTGGACGCCTTGGTACGGAGCCGGTATCGCATCGCATGATATTTGTCTGGGATATCAAATATGACCCAAGGAACCATAACCAACACTTTGAAATGATCAAGTTACATTTTTTGGCATTTTATGGTAATTAAACTGGAATTCCGCCAGTCGTGCCTGTATTATCGCCATCCATGGTCCAGGCCGGACGCCTTGGTATGGAGCCATTACCAGATCACATAATATATGTCCGGGACATCAAATACGACCTTAGGAACCATAAATAACGCATCGAAATAATCAAGTTACATTTTTTGGCATTTTATGGTAATTAAACTGGAATTCCGCTAGTCGTGCATGTATTATCGCCTGCCATGGTCCTGACCGGACGCCTTGGTATGGAGTCGGTACCGGATCACATGATATTTGTCCGTGACATCAAATACGACCTTAGGAACCATAACCAACGCTTCGAAATGATCAAGTTACATTTTTTGGAATTTTATGGCAATTTAACTGGAATTCCGCCAACCGTGCATGTATTATCGCCTACCGTGGTCCAGGCTAGACGACTTGGTATGGAGCCGGCACCGGATCGCATGATATTTGTCCGGGACATCAAATATGAACCAAGGAACCATAATCAGCGCTTTGAAATGATCAACTTACATTTTTTTGAATTTTATGGCAATTAAACTGGAATTCCTCCAGTCGTGCCTATATTATTGTCTGCCATGGTACCGAACGCCTTGGTACGGAGCCAGTACTGGATCACATGATATTTGTCCGGGACAACAAATACGACCCAAGGAACCATAACCAACACTTAGAAATAATCAATTTACATTTTCTGGCATTTTATGGCAATTAAATTGGAATTCCGCCAGTCGTGCCTCTATTATCGTCTGCCACGCTCAGGGCCAGACGCCTTGGCACGGAGCCGGTACCGGATTGCATGATATTTGTCCGGGACATCAATTACGACCTTAGGAACCATAACCAATGCTTCGAAATGATTAAGCTACATGTTTATGTATTTTATGGCAATAAAACTGGAATTCCGCCAGTCGTACCTGTATTATCGCCTGCCATGGTCCAGGTCGGACGCCTTGGTACTGAGCTAGTATCCGATCGCATGATATTTCTCCGGGACATCAAATACGACCCAAGGAGCCATAACCAATGTTTCGAAATGATCAAGTTACATTTTTTGGCATTTTATGGCAATTAAACTGGATTTCCGCCAACCCTGCATGTATTATCGCCTGCCATGGTCCAGGTCGGACGCCTTGGTACGGAGCCGGTACCTGATCGCATGATAGTTTTCCTGGACATAATATACGACCTTAGGAACCATAACCAACTCTTCGAAATGATCAAGTTATATTTTTTGGCATTTTATGGCAATTAAACTGGATTTCCGCCAACCCTGCATGTATTATCGCCTGCCATGGTCCAGGCCGGACGCATTAGGGAGTCGGTACCGGATCACATGATATTTGTCCGGGACATCAAATACGACCAAAGGAACCATAACCAATGCTTCGAAATGATCAAGTTACATTTTCTAGCATTTTATGGCAATTAAACTGGAATTCCGCCAGTCGTGCATGTATTATTGCATGCCATGGTCCAGGCTGCACGCCTTGGTACGGGGCCGGTACTGGATCGCATGATATTTGTCCGGGACATCAAATATGACCCAAGGAACTATAAAAAACGCTTCGAAATGATCAAGTTATATGTTTTTGAATTTTATGGCAATTAAATTAGAATTCCGCCAGTCGTGCCTATATAATCGCCTGCCATGGTCCAGATCGGACGCTTTGGTACGAAGCCGGTACCGGATCACATGATATATGTCCGGGAAAGAAAATACGACCCAAGAAACCATAATCAACACTTCGAAATGATCAAGTTATTTTTTCTAGCATTTTATGACAATTAAACTGGAATTTCGCCAGTCGTGCCTGTATTATCGCCATCCATGGTCCAGGCCGGACGCCTTGGTATGGAGCGTGTACCGGGTCACATGGTATTTGTCCGGGAAATAAAATATGACCCAAGGAACCATAACCAATGTTTCAAAATGATTAATTTACATTTTTTGGCAATTTATGGCAATTAAACTGGAATTCCGCCAGTCGTGCATAACTGCCTGCCATGGTCCAGGCCGGACGCCTTGGTACGGAGCCGGTATCGGATAATATGATATTTCTCCGGGACCTCAAATACGACCCAAGGAACCATTACCAACACTTAAAAATGATCAAGTTACATTTCTTGGCCTTTTATGGCAATTAAACTGGAATTCTGCCAGTCGTGCCTGTATTATCGCCTGCCATGGTTCAGGCCGGTCGCCTTGGTACGGAGCCGGTACTGGATCGCATGATATTTGTTCGGGAGATCAAATACGACCCAAGGAACCATAACCAACGCTTCGAAATGATCAAGTTACATTTTTTGGCATTTTATGGCAATTAAACTGGAATTTCGCAAGTCGTGCCTGTATTATTGCCTTCCATGGTTCAGGCCGGACGCCTTGGTACGGAGCCGGTGCCGGATCGCATGATATTAGTCCGGGACATCAAATACGACCCAAGGAACCATAACCAACGCTTCGAAATGATCAAGTTACATTTTTTGTCATTTTATGGCCATTAAACTGGAATTCCGCCAGTCGTGGCAGTATTATCGTCTGCCATGGTCCAGGCGAGACGCCCTTGTACGGAGCCAGTAGCGGATCACATTTTATATTTTCCGAGACAGCAAATACGACGCAAGGAACCATAACTAATGCTTCGAAATGATCAAGTTACATTTCTTGGCATTTTATGGAAATTAAATTGGAATTCCTTAAGTCGTGCCTATATTATCGCCTGCCATGGTCCAGGCCAGACGCCTTGGTATGGAGCCGGTACCGGATCGTATGATATTTGTCCGGCACATCAAATACGACCTTAGGAACCACAACCAACGCTTTGAAATGATCAAGTTAAATTTTTTGGTATTTTATGGCAATAAAACTGGAATTCCGCCAATCGTGCATGTATTATCGTCTGCCATGGTCCAGGCCGGACGCCTTAGTACTGAGCCGGTACCCGATCGCATGATATTTCTCCGGGACATCAAATACGACCCAAGGGACCATAACCAACGCTTCAAATGATCAAGTTGTAGTTTTTGTCATTTTATGGAAATTAAACTGGAATTTCGCCAGTCGTGTCTGTACTATCGCCTACCATGGTCCAGGCCGGACGCCTTGGTACGGTGCCGGTACCGGATCACATGATATTTCTCCGGCACATCAAATACGACCCAAGGAACCATAACCAACGCTTCAAAATGATCAAGTTACATTTCCTGGCATTTTATGGCAATTAAACTGGAACTCCGCCAGTCGTGCGTGTATTATCCCCTGCCATGCTCCAGGTCGGACGCCTTGTTACGGAGCCGGTACCCGATCACATGATTTTTCTCTGGCACATCAAATACGACCCAAGGAACCATAACCAACGCTTCAAAATGATCAAGTTACATTTCTTGGCCTTTTATGGCAATTAAACTGGAATTCTGCCAGTCGTGCGTGTATTATCACCTGCCATGGTCCAGGCCAGACGCCTTTGTACAGAGCCGGTACCAGATCGCATGATATTTTTTCGGGACAGAAAATACGACCCGAGGAACCATAACCAACGCTTCGAAATGATCAAGTTACATTTTTTGGCATTTTATGGCAATTAAACTGGAATTCCGCCAATCGTACATGTATTATCGCCAACCATGGTCCAGGTTGGACGCATTGGTATGGAGCCGGTACCGGATCGCACGATATTGTCCCGAGACATCAAATACGACCCAAGGAACCATAACCAACACTTTGAAATGATCATTTTTTGGCATTTTATGACAATTAAACTGGAATTCCGCTAGTCGTGCCTGTATTATCGCCATCCATGGTCCAGGCCGGACGCCTTGGTACGTAGCCGGTACTGGATCACATGATATTTGTCCGGGACAATAAATACGACCTAAGGAACCTTAACCAACGCTTCGAAATGATCAATTTACATTTTTTGGCATTTTATGGCAATTAAACTGGAATTCCGCCAGCCGTGCCTTTATTATCGCCTACCATGGTCCAGACCGGACGTCTTGGTACGGAGCTAGTACCGGATCGCATAATATTTATCCGGGACATCAAATACAACCCAAGGAACCACAACCAACACTTCGAAATGATAAAGTTTCATTTTTTGGCATTTTATGGCAATTAAACTGGAATTCCGCCAGTCGTGCTTTTATTATCGCCTGCCGTGGTCCAGGCGGGACGCCTTGGTACGGAGCCGGTACCGGATAGCATGATATTTTTCCGGGACATCTAATACCACCCAAGGAACCATAACACACGCTTCAAAATGATGAAGTTACATTTTTTGGCATTTTATGGCAATTAAACTGGAATTCCCCTAGACGTGCATGTATTATCGCCTGCCATGGTCCAGGACGGACAACTTTGTATGCAGCCGGTACAGGATCACATGAAATTTCTCCGGGACATCAAATACGACCCAAGGAACCAGAACCAACTCTTCAAAATGATCAAGTCACATTTCTTTGCATTTTATGGCAATTAAATTGGAATTCCGCTAGTCATGCCTGTATTATCGCCTGCCATGGTTCAGGCCGACGCCTTGGTACGGATCCAGTACCAGATCGCAAGATATTTGTCTGGGACATCAAATACGACCCAAGGAACCATAAGCAATGCTTCGAAATGATCAAGTTACATTTTTGGCATTTTATGGAAATTAAACTGGAATTCCTCCAGTCGTGCCTGTATTATCGCCTGCCATGGTCCAGGTCGGACGCCTTGGTACAGAGCCGGTACCAGATCTCATGATATTATTCCGGGACATCAAATATGACCCAAGGAAACATAACACACGCTTCGAAATGATCAATTTACATTTTTTGGCAATTTATGGCAATTAAACTGGAATTCCGCCAGTCGTGCATGTATTATCGCCTGCCATGGTCGAGGCCGTACGCCTTGGTACGGAGCCGGTACCGGATCGCATGATATTTCTCCGGCAAATCCAATATGACCCAAGGAACCATAACTAACGCTTCGAAATGATCAAGTTACATTTTTTCCAATTTTATGGCAATTAAACTGGAATTCCGCCAACCGTACCTGTATTATCGCTTGCCATGGTCCAGGCAAGACGCCTTTGTACAGAGCCGGTACCGGATCGCATGATATTTTTCCGGGACAGAAAATACGACCCAAGAAACCATAACCAACGCTTCGAAATGATCAAGCTACATTTTTTGGCATTTTATGATAATTAAACTGGAATTCTGCTAGTCGTGCGTGTATTATCGCCTGCCATGGTCCAAGATGGACGCCTTGGTACGGAGGCGGTACCGGATCACATGATATTTGTCCGGGACATCAAAATATGACCCAAGGAACCATAACCAACGCTTCGAAATGATCAAGTTACATTTTTTTGAATTTTATGGTAATTAAACTGGAATTCCGCCAACCGTACCTGTATTATCGCCTGCCACGGTCCAGGTGGGACGCATTGGTATGCAGCCGGTACCGGATCGCATGATATTGTTCCGGGATATCAAATACGACCCAAGGAACCATAACAAACACTTCGAAATGATCAATTCACATTTTTGGCATTTTATGACAATTAAACTGGAATTTCGCTAGTCGTGCCTGTATTATCGCCATCCATGGTCCAAGCCGGACGCCTTGGTACGTAGCCGGTACCGGATCGTATGATATTTGTCCGGGACATTAAATATGACCCAAGGAACCATAACCAACGCTTCGAAATGATCAATTTACATTTTTTGGCATTTTATGGCAATTAAACTGGAATTCCTCCAGTCGTGCCAGTATTATCGCCTACCATGGTCCAGGTCGGACGCATTGGTACAGAGCCGGTACCGGATCGCATGATATTTGTCCGGGACATGAAATACAACCCAAGGAACTATAACCAATGCTTCGAAATGATCAAGTTACATTTTGGCATTTTATGGCAATTAAACTGGAATTCCTCCAGTCGTGCCTGTATTATCGCCTGCCATGGTCCAGCCGGACGCCTTGGTATAGAGCCGGTACCGGATAGCATAATATTTTTTCTGGACATCAAATACGACCCAAGAAACCATAACTAGTGCTTGAAAATGATCAAGTTACATTTTTTGGAATTTTATGACAATGAAACTGGAATTCCGCCAGTCGTGCCTATATTAACGCGCCAGACGCCTTGGTACGGAGCCGGTATCGGATAGAATGATATTTATCCGGGACATAAAATACGACCCAAGGAACCATAACCAACGCTTCGAAATGATCAAGTTACATTTTTTGGAATTTTATGACAATGAAACTGGAATTCCGCCAGTCGTGCCTATATTAACGCGCCAGACGCCTTGGTACGGAGCCGGTATCGGATAGAATGATATTTATCCGGGACATAAAATACGACCCAAGGAACCATAACCAACGCTTCGAAATGATCAAGTTACATTTTTTGGCATTTTATGACAATGAAACTGGAATTTCGCCAGTCGTGCATGTATTAACGCCTGCCATGGTCCAGACTGGACGTCTAGGTACGGAGCCGGTACCGGAACGCATGATATTTCTCCGGGAAATCAAATACGACCTTAGGAACCATAACTAATGCTTCGAAATGATCAAGTTATATTTTTTGGAATTTTATGACAATGAAACTGGAATTCCGCCAGTCGTGCCTATATTAACGCCTGCCATGGTCCAGGGCAGACGCCTTGGTACGAAGCCGATACCGGATCGCATGATATTTTTCCAGGACGTCAAATACGACCCAAGGAACCATAACCAACACTTCGAAATGATCAAGTTACATTTTTTGGCATTTTATAGTAATTAAACCGAAATTCCGCCAGTCGTGCCTGTATTATCGCCTGCCATGGTCCAGGCTGGACGTCTAGGTACGGAGCCGGTATCGGATCGTATGATATTTGTCCGAGGCATCAAACACGACCTAAGGAACCATAACCCGTGCTCCGAAATGATCAAGTTACATTTTTGACATTTTATGGCAATTAAACTGGAATTTCGCCAGTCGTACTTGTATTATCGTCTGCCATGGTCCACGCCGGACGCCTCGGTATAGAGCTGGTACCGAATCTCATGATATTTGTCCGTGACATCAAATACGACCTTAGGAACCATAACCAATGCTTCGAAATGATCAAGTTACATTATTTTGTAATTAAACTGGAATTTCGCTAGTCGTGCATGTATTATCGCCTGTCATGGTCTAGGCCGGACGCCTTGGTACGAAGCCGGTACCGGATAGCATTATATTTTTTTGGGACATCAAATACGACCCAAGGAACCATAACCAATGCTTCGAAATGATCAAGTTACATTTTTTGGCATTTTATGGCAATTAAATTGTAATTCTACGAGGCGTGCCTCTATTGTCGCCTGCCATCGTCCAGGTCGAACGCCTTGGTACGGAGCCGGTACCGCATCACATGATATTTGTTCTGGACAGCAAATACGACCCAAGGAACCATAACCAAGGATTAAAAATGATCAAGTTACATTTTTTTTGCATTTTATGGCAATTAATTTGGAATTCCACCAGTCGTGCCTGTATTATAGCCTTCCATGGTCCATGCCGGACGCTTTGGTACGGAGCCAGTATCAGAACGCATGATATTTCTCCGGGACATCAAATACTACCTTAGGAACCATAACCAACGCTTCGAAATGATCAAGTTATATTTTTTGGCATTTTATGGAAATTAAATTGGAATTCTGCCAGCCATGCCGGTATTATCGCCTGCCATGGTCCAGGTCGGACGCCTTGGTATGGAGCCGGTACCGGATCACATGATATTTGTTCCGGACAGCAAATACGACCCAAGGAACCATAACCAAGGCTTCAAAATGATCAAGTTACATTTCTTTTGCATTTTATGGAAATTAATTTGGAATTCTGCCAGTCGTGCCTGTATTATCGCCTTCCATGGTCCATGCCGGACGCTTTGGTACGGAGCCGGTATTGGAACACATGATATTTCTCCGGGACATCAAATACTACCTTAGGAACCATAACCAACACTTCGAAATGGTTATGGTTCCTTGGGCCGGACGCCTTGGTACGGATCCGGTACCGGATCACATGATATTTGTACGGGACATAAAATACGACCCAAGTAACAACAACCAACGCTTCGAAATGATCAAGTTACATTTTTTGGCATTTAATGGCATTAAACTGGAATTCCGCTAGTCGTGCTTGTATTATTGCCTGCCATAGTCCAGGCCAGACGCCGTGGTACGTAACCGGTACCGAATCACATGATATTAGTTCGGTACATCAAATATGACCCAAGGAACCATAACCAAAACTTTGAAATGATCAAGTTACATTTTTTGGCATTTTATGGCAATTAAATTGGAATTCCGCCAGTCGTACCTGTATTACCACCTGCCATGGTCCAGGCCGGACGCCTCGGTACGGAGCCTTTACCGGATCACATGATATTTATCCGGGACATCAAATACGACCCAAGGAACCATAACCAACGATTCAAAATTATCAAGTTTTATTTTTCTGCATTTTATGGATATCAAACTGGAATTTCATCGGTCGTGCTTGTATTATTGCCTGCCTTGGTCCAGGTCAGACGTCTTGGTACGGATCCGGTTCTGGATCGCTTGATATATTTCCGGGAAAGCAAATACGACCCAAGGAACCATAACCAACCCTTCGAAATGATCAAATTACATTTTTGGCATTTTATGATAATTAAACCGAAATTCCGCCACTCGTACCTGTATTATTGCCTACCATGGTTCAGGCCAGACACCTTGGTACAGAGCCGGTACCAGATTTCATGATATTTTTCCGGGACATCAAATATGACCCAAGGAACCATAACCAACCCTTCGAAATGATCAAATTACATTTTTGGCATTTTATGATAATTAAACCGAAATTCCGCCACTCGTACCTGTATTATTGCCTACCATGGTTCAGGCCAGACACCTTGGTACAGAGCCGGTACCAGATTTCATGATATTTTTCCGGGACATCAAATATGACCCAAGGAACCATAAACAACACGTCGAAATGATCAAGTTTCATTTTTTGGCATTTTATAGTAATTAAACCGAAATTCCGCCAGTCGTGCATGTATTATCGCCTGCCATGGTGCGGGCTGGACGTCTTGGTATGAAGCCGGTACCGGATCGCATGATATTTGTCCAAGACATCAAATATGACCCAAGGAACCATAACCAGTGCTTCAAAATGATCAAGTTACATTTTTTTGCATTTTATGGCAATTAAACTAGAATTCCGCCAGTCGTGCATGTATTATCGCCTGCCATGGTCCAGGCCGGACTCCTTGGTACGGAGCCGGTACCGGATCACGTGATACATAAATTACAACCCAAGGAACAACAACCCACGCTTCGAAATGATCAAGTTACATTTTCTAGCATTTTATAGTTATTAAACTGAAATTCCGCCAGTCGTGCCTGTATTATCGCCTGCCATGGTCCAGGTCGGACGCCTTGGTACGGAACTGGTACCGGATAGCATGATATTTGTCCAGGACATCAAATACGACCCAAGGAACCATAACCAACACTTATAAATGATCAAGTTAAATTTTTGGCATTTTATGGCAATTAAACTGGAATTCCGCCAGTCGTGCCTGTATTATCGCCTGCCATGGTCCAGGCAGATGCCTTGGTACGGTACCGGTACCGGATCGCATGATATATGTCTAGGACAGCAAATACAACCCAAAGACCATAACCAATGCTTCGAAATGATCAAATTATATTTTTTTGGCATTTTATGGTAATTAAACTAGAATTCCGTCAGTCGTGCCTGTATTATTGCCTACCATGATTCAGGCCAGACGCCTTGGTACGCTGACAGTACCGGATCTCATGATATTTTTCCGGTACATCAAATACGAACCAAGGAACCATAACCAGCGCTTCGAAATGATTAAGTTTCATTTTTGGCATTCTATAGTAATTAAATCGAAATTCCGCCAGTCGTGCCTGTATTATTGCCTGCCATGGTCTAGGCTGGACGTCTTGGTATGGAGCCGGTACCAAATCGCATGATATTTGTCTAAGACATCAAATATGACCCAAGGAACCATAAACAGTGCTTCAAAATGATCAAGTTAATTTTTTTGGCATTTTATGGAAATTAAACTGGAATTCCGCCAGTCGTGCCTATATTATCGTTTGTCGTGGTCCAAACCAGACTCCTTGGTATAGAGCCGATACCGGATCACATGATATTTGTATGGGACATCAAGTAGGACCCAAGGAACAAAAACCAATGCTTCGAAATGATCAAGTTACATTTTTTGGCATTTTATGGAAATTAAACTGGAATTCCGCCAGTCGTGCCTATATTATCGTTTGTCGTGGTCCAAACCAGACTCCTTGGTATAGAGCCGATACCGGATCACATGATATTTGTATGGGACATCAAGTAGGACCCAAGGAACAAAAACCAATGCTTCGAAATGATCAAGTTACATTTTTTGGCATTTTATGGAAATTAAATTGGAATTCTGCCAGTCATGCCTGTATTATCGCCTGCCATGGTCCAAGTCGGACACCTTCGTGCGGAGCCGGTACCAGATCGCATGATATTTGTCCCGGACAGTAAATACGGCCCAAGGAACCATAACCAAGGCTTCGAAATGATCAAGTTACATTTTTTTGGTATTTTTTGGCAATTAAATTGGAATTCCGCCAGTCGTGCCTGTATTATCGCCTGCCATGGTCCAGGCCGAATGCATTGGTATGGAGCCGCTACCAGATCGCATGATATTTGTCCCGGACAGCAAATACGACCCAAGGAACCATAACCAA
>ML370228.1:0-39552 GCA_005239525.1 Nicotiana knightiana
GATTTTTACGATGTGTGCCAGGCTTTTAGCATGATGTTGTGATGGTAATTGTTAATGGTAGGACAGTCCTCTCGTGTGAATCCTTTATATAATTTGATTACATTGGGATGTTTCTATTGAGTGCACAAGTTGCACATGTTATGGCTTCGAATTTTATCGATGTGTCATGTCATCAGAGTGGTCGTGTTGGATGAGAAGAGTTCATTGGACCTAGAATGAATATTTTCAGAATTGTTTACAGTATAGTTGGAAGGATAAATATCGGGAGTCGGCTTAGAAATCTGCTATACTTCCTGTTTGGGAAAGGGGAGCTTCATGTCTGATCGGACGAATGGTTGCTAGTTTCTATGTGTTTCTTTCATCATCGGCAGTATATGAAAGTGTTAGAGCGAGGAATTTCTTGATAAGAGGTTATGTACCGGTATTGGGTTATTCTGAGCAGCTATTGTGATTGGGAGTTATCGCTATGGGTGTTTGAGTCATGCGGTATATTATGTGATTTCATCTGGGGTGCGTATATGGTTTGATTCAGCATGTTCAGACTTGTTCAGTTTATAGTTGTGGAATTTTGATCTGGTATATTATTTCAGAAGTGGGAATTTGGTTCTAAGGTTTATGGGTCAGGAGTGGATTTCGAAATTTCAACTGTATTGTGCTATTGAACCTATATGGGATAGGGTGACGTGGGATCACCCCCAGATATGTGCATGGCGAGGTTACGCGACAGTTTGATGGTGTTGGAGAACAACTCTTGGCACGTTCGAAGACGGACGTATGTTTAAGTGGGGGAGGATGTAACGACCCGGCCGGTTGTTCCGAGAGTTTAGCCCTGTTTTCCCCGTTTCTGCTTCATTATATGTGGTTCAACTTCATTACGTTGTGTTAGATTGGTTGGCTCGGGTTCGGAGCAATTTTTGGAGAGAAATGAGACACTTAGTCTCTTATCTTGGTTCAATAGTTGGAAAAGTCAACCAGAAGTTGACTTATTGGTAAACGACCTCAGAATGTAGATTTTATGGTTTGGATAGCTTCGTTAGGTGATTTGGGACTTAGGAGTGTGTTCGAAATATGATTTTGATGTCCGGTGTAGAATTAGGCTTGAATTGGCGAAAGTTAATTTTTGGCGATTTCTAGTCGGCAGTGGAAAATAGGCTATCGGGGTCGGAATGGAATTCCAGAAGTTGGAGCAGGTTCGTAATGTCATTTTGGATATGTGTGCAAATTTTCAGGTTAATCGGATGTGTTTTGGATGGTTTCGGCATCTTTGGTGAAATTTAGAAATTTCAAAGTTCATAGGCTTGAATTTGATGTGATTTTGGTGTTTCTGCGTTGTTTTTGATGTTTCGAAGGCTCGAATAAGTTTGAATGATGTTATGGGTTATGTTGGTAGGTTTGGTTGAGGTCCCGGGGGCCTCGGGCGTATTTCGGATGCTCAAACGGGCACTTTTGGTCTTTGGGAGATTGTTGGTTTTCTGGTGTTTTAGCAGCAGTGGTTTGTTCATTGCGATCGCGTGAGTTCATCCACGATCGCGTAGAGCAAAATATTGAGGCAGGCAGATTTTTTCTATGCGATCGCGTAATAAGGTCTGCGATCGCATAGGTTGAGCAGCCTGGAGCAGTGCAGTCGTGTGGCTCATAGTGTGATCGCATAGGTGTTTTGAGGCGCGTATGTTGGATGGATGTTTGAGCTGTGTGAACGCGTGTGTTGGTATGCGAACGTGTAGAGTGTACTGGACTGTGCATCGCGAACGCGTGGCTGGAGATGCGATCGCACTGAAGGAAATTATAGTGCTGGGCAGAATGTTTTAAATATCCCTTTCTTACAAAATTTTGTCTATTTTCCTCCATTGTTGAGCGGGTTGGGAGCTCTTTGAGAGGGTTTGAAGAGGAAATCGAAGGGAATCACTTGGAGGTAATATTTTCGGCTTCATAACTCGATTCTATGTCGTTTTCTAAGTAATTAAACTGGAAATTTGTTGGAATTAAACCCAAAATTGGGGAGGTTAGGTGCATGAGAATTAGAAATTTCTTTTGAGGATTTGAATGAGCAATTGTGGTCCGATCTTGGTGTACTTGGTATGTATAGAATCGTGGAAGGATGAGGATTCTTGTGATGTAAATTTTATAGAATTTCGAGACGTGGGCCTGGGGCTCGGGTTTGGCCAAATTTCGAGAATTGTGTCTAAATTGATAGTTTTTGATTGGGTTTTGTTCCTTTAGCGTTTATTGATGATGTTAATCCGGTTTTGGTTAGATTCGGAGAAATCGGGAGCCGATTCGAGAGGCAAGAGCATCGCGGAGTAGCTTTTGGGCTGTTTTGAGGTAAGTAACGATTGTAACTCTAAACCTGAGCGTATGAAACTCCGGTATTTTATATTATTTTGGTAAATGAGGTGACGCACATGCTGGGTGACGAGCGTGTGGGCGTGCACCAATAGGGATTGTGACTTGGTCCGTCCCGTAGCGACTATTAAGCTGCGTATTCGATTTGAAACCTTACGACATCCTGTATTTCAGAAGTTTATACTTGTTTATGGGCTGTGAGCCATGTTTGGGGCCTCGTGCCGACCTGTTTAGACCCTCAGGGGTATTTTTACACTATTCTCACACTATCCTGATAGAACATCTGTCCAGTCATGTTTACCACTTGTTGTTATTTTCACTGTTATCACACTGTTTTGAAATTCGGAGAAGTATTTGGGCTGAGTCCCATGAGTTGAGATGAATTGCCCGAGTGTCTTGTGAGGATGACTGAGTGAGGCCGAGCGCCGAGTATGTGAGGATAGTTATGGGACGGGCTGCATGCCGCAACAATATATATGTTATATATTACATATGGGTCGGGCTGCACACTACAACAATATAGATTATATATATGTATCGGGTTGCACGCCGCATCAATATATATTATGTATGGATCGGGCTGCACGCCGCAGCAATATATATTATATATGGATCGGGCTGCACGCCGCAGTAATATATATTATATATGGATCGGGCTGCACATCGCAATAATATATATATTGGATGGGGCTGCACGCCGCAGAAATATAGCGCTTGGGCTGAAGGAGCCCCTCCAGGAGTCAGTAAAGTCGACTATTATATGGATCGGGTTGCACGCCGCAGCGTATGTTATATGGATCGGGTTGCACTCTGCAGTATACATTATATATGGATCGGGTCGCGCGTTGCAGCAATATATATATGTAATGGATCGGGCTGCACGTCGCAGCAGTTGTTACATGGTACCTGATGAGTGAGAGTGTTGAGTGTGAACATTAACTTATGAGAGTAGAGTCACGAGTGACTAAGAGGCTTGCCCGAAAGGCTTTATTTGTGAGCGACATTGTGCCCGAGTGGCGGATATTTTTATGAAACTACAGTTTTCACTATTCTTTACACCGAGCCTCTTTGATAAATGTTGACTAATGTTTCATACAAGTTTAAAAAGGGCAAACTGGAGTTTTGTAAAATCTTTTGTAGATGTGGACTCTTGACTTGATCTATTACCTTTACTGGTACTTATTTTATGAAACTATAAAGTTTAAATGCTCGTCACTGCACTCATACTTTTAGATACTTTGGTTACTTACTGAGTTGGCGTACTCACGTTACTCTCTGCACCTTGTGTGCAAATTCAGGTACCGGGGCAGAGCGATAGTTGAGCTACCCCATTTGGAGCATTGTTCGGATATCGTGAGGTAGTTGCTCGGCATTCGCAGCCTACTCTTTCTCCTTCCTACTCTGTCATTTTTACTTTACTTTCCAGACTTGTTGTAGTAGAGTATTTGTATTAGACTGTATCATCTCTTAGATGCTCATGACGGTTGACTCCAGATGTTGGGACTGTGCTTAGATGTTCTAATCATTTTTATTGTTTTGAAATGCTTAAGAAAAAGATTTTTTATGAAAATTCGGATATTTGATGTATTAAATGGGAAATCATTTTATTATTTTCAGTAACTTGGCTAGCCTAGTATCACGATAGGTGCCATCACGACCAGTTTAGATTTGGGGTCGTGACAGATTCTGCCTTACTATGCTTCTCTGATTATTGGCATGAACTTTTCTGTGGCAAAACAATTTGTACCTTATGTTATTCGGTTCTGAGTAATCCTAAAGTTTATGCTATATCCTTGATCCCTGCATGCCCCCCTAGCATATTGTTGATTCTGTACTTAAGTGTTCCTGGAACTATGTTCTTACCTATGTGTCTTATGTGTCCCCAATCCCCCATTACCCCTGTTTGGTGTTGTTGAACCTGCTTTGGTTCTGTGTTCTTTGGCTGTGTATGAACCTTTTTTGGGTGCTATGTCTGGACTGTTTCTTACTGCTCTACTCTCATATTTCATAAACTGTTTTACTACAAAACTCTGTAGTTCTTTATAATATCTTTCAAACAAGTCTCTCTCCAAACTGTTTTCCTACTCAATATTTTCAAAACTATGTCAAGCACTCTCACTCTACTCTTAGATATTTAAGTTTTTCCCCTCTAATGTGTGACTACTTAGGGATCCCTATGAGATCCCTCTAAACTCTGATGCATTAGAGTCGGCCCTTCCACAATACACTTACTCCATTATCGTTATGAAATCTGGGTGTAAGCACTGCCCGGGATCCCTTGAGGTCCTTAGAGAACTCTGACACACCCGGATATGAGAAAGGCTATGAAACATTTGGGCACTTGAGGTCCTGGAAGTTTGGGCCAGTTTCCAGGCTCTCTATAGTTTAACTTCTTCTTTTCCTTTATCTATTTACGTAATTTATTCAGTTGGTCTGTAATATTTATTTGTAAATGAATATTGGGGATGGCTAGTGAAATGGGAGGTGATAGCCATATAATGTTATCAACGCCACTGGGTAGAAATCATGCCTTAAGATTTACATTTTCTATATCTGCATTAGAATCCATGCTTAGGATCAACATGCCAAACATGCATTAGATATCATGTCTTTAAGGCTTTTTCATGTTTACTGCTTTAACATACAACATACCTCAATTTATGCTTGTGCCTACCACTTAGAAATCCTGCTCCTTAGGCGATAAAATTAATACTCTTGTGCATTCATGAATCATGCTTAACAACTCTGTAATTCTCTGTGCATTTTAGAAATCATGCTTTAGGAATCCTGTGCATCCTGAAATTATATCCTAGCCACCCTGCATTCACGTGTGCATACTAGATACCATGCTCTAGGATTTCGTTTACATTTACTTAACTACACCTAGTTTAAATTGATGATTCATGAAAAGGTATAAAATAACCTCGCATATGATTATCATGTTTGTTCTTAATAGAAATTGGTAACTATATCTGCATTCTCAAATTTACATCACTTAGAACAACATGTTTTAGGTAAAACAACATCTGAACTGCTTAATAATTCTGGTAGCCACTATGCACAACCTCACGCCTAAGCAAGCCTTAGGTAATCAATCTCTTAAAAATGAATACTGTTTTGATTGCGTTTGCTGCCTAAGGGCTAACAGGTTTTTTTTTAAAACCAGTAGGCAAACTGATTAAGTCCTTGTTATGAGTTTATAAACAAGCTGCATATTTCTGTGCATTGATATTCACTTAGATATCCTGTCTTAGGATTCTGTCTAATAAAACTGCCTCTTGTTTGTGTTTGGGAAGTGTTGTTTATGTGCAATATCTGTGGAGGTAAATTTGAGCCTTTTAAACTGCTTTTCCCGCATTTATTTGTAAAGTCCTACTTGTTCTTGCTTGTCGCCTAGAATTTTATCCTTTTAACCTTAGGGAGTTTGTCTAGAACTGCCTATATTTAGAGGTCCTAAATTCCTCCAGGGCCATTAAGAAGGGACGGGTAACAACACGCATAGAGGTCGTTAAATAAACTCGCTTAATAACCGCTAAGGGGTGGGAAAGGGTAGACATGGATATGATATCCGGGTCGCTAATGCCACGAGTAGACCCTCTTCTGAGGAGTGATTAACGAGCATTGTACTGATGTGATCCTATAGGATAAACAACTTAGGACCCCTCCCCCCCCATCCCTCACACATGTGTGCTTAGATTATAAAACCTCCAGAACTTTGTATATGTGTTTAGACTTTAAATCTTTTAAACTTAAGCACATATGTATTCTTGGACTGCAAATCTTCTCAAAACCTTCATTTATTTACCTGCTTATATGCTATATGTTCACAAAGTTTGTTTGGGTCGGGAACCACAGTTGTGGACTTCGAGGGGTTCCTAACACCTTCCCCTTGAAGTAATTTCAAGCCCTTACCCTATCTCTGGTTATCTAATCTGTGTTTGTAAATAACCTTTAGTAAGTTCCCTAACGCACCTTAACTCGTTAAGTGGCGACTCTTCAATTCCTTATCCCTTTTCCCAAAAGAAAACGAGTTGTCCCAATAATGTCGAATACCCTGACCGATCCGAAAGGGGGGGAAAGAGGGGGGCCCGACAATTGGTGAGTGAGGTAGGACCTCTATATGTTAGAGGTAGGGTTGAACATATGACTAATGTCGACTCGGACCACTTGTCAATACCAGAGTTATCTGATTATGCTAAGGATTTTGGGATTACAAAGTTAGGAAAAACTTATATTATGAGTGCTAAGGGTGGCAATTTGGTTGAATTAACAAAATATAGGGATTTAATGGATCTTTCTATGTTATTAAACAATGGGGACACAATAGACATCTTTGTCTCTTCTGACTCACAATTTGAGGAGGTGGATGCTATAGAGGGTAGCCAAATAAGCCACGTGAGTGAGCCTTTTAATGCATCTTCTAGCACACATCAAGACAATAGGGAATCTTTTGTTCCTTTTGGTCCTCCTTTAAATAATACTGCTGCAAATCCAGATCTAGGGTTACCTACTCCTTTGAATACCACTCAAGAAGAGGATTCACCAATAGATTGAACTTCCTTAGAGGAAGAAGAATCTGCTGATGATGATGATGTAGATGACATTGTTGATGATTCTCAACAGGTAGAACCTGCTGGAGAAGAAGAAGAAATAGTATCTGGTGATGAATATGAGAGGTCATTTTATTATGGAAGTGATGTCCATGAAGATTTGAGGGTTGTTAAAGAATATCTGAAGAAATATAGACAAAAGAATAGGAGAAAACTTAGGAAGGAAAAACCTGATGGATTTTTAGGTGAAGTTGGAGTTGATGAAGGTTATGAGAACATAGATCAGCCCAAAAAAAATATGAGAGACAAATTAGGAGGTGATGATAAGCCTTACTATGATAGTTCAGATCCAGATAACTTTGAATCTGAATCAGATATGGAAGGGGAGGGTGATCCTGTATTTGATCATGATGTAGATGGGGAAGATAATATGGGACAGTTAAGGGGAAGGAAAAAACAAATAGAGTGGTTTATGATCCTTCTGCCAAAATTGTTACTTGGAAATTGGGGATGGTATTTGAGAATGTGAAGGAATTTAGAGAAGCAGTTACCAAGTATGCTATAAAGAAAGGTATTCAGCTAATTAAGGATCCCAATGAGCTATATAGGGTCAGAGTTAAATGCAAAACTGGTTGTCCTTGGTTGTTGTATGCCAGCAAGGAAGGTAGAAGTACAAACTTCACAATCAAGACTTACAATCCAAGACACAAATGCCATAAAACCACTTACAACTATCTGTGTAATTCAAAATATGTGGCAAAGCAGTTCAAAGATAGAATTACCTCACAACCTAGAATTAAGGTTGGGAAATTCAGGATATGGTTAGAAAAAAACTTGGTTTATATGTTGGTAAGGCTGTTTGTTGAAGTCCAAAAAGATTATGTTGAAAGAGATTATGGGGGATCATGTTGCTGAGTTTGGTAGAACTCTGGACTGTAGGGATATGCTACTCAAAACAAATCACGGCAGCACATGTGCAGTAAAATTAACAGACACAAATGATGGGCAGAAGCAGTTTTCCAGTTTCTACATTTGTTTTGCAACTATGAAGCAGGGATTTATGAAGGGTTGTAGGAGATGTATAGGATTAGATGGATGTTTTTTAAAGGGTGTTTGTAAAGGGAAACTGTTGGCAGCAGTAGCAAAGGATGAGAATAACCAAATGTTCCCAATAGCTTGGGTTGTTGTAGGCACTGGGAAAAAAAAGCAAACTTGGAGTTGGTTCCTCAGGTTATTGCAAACTGATTTGAACTTGAGAGATGGCAGGGAACTCACCATGATAAGTGGCATGCAAAAGGTATTTACTACTGTTTTTCTGTTTTTAAATACTTTTGTTTTTCTGTTTTTCTGTTTTTTTTTTAATGTTTTTCTGTTTTTCTATATATAAAAAACTGACTGTGTATAAATACTATTATTTAAAGCTGACTGTTTTTCTGGTATAAAAACACTACTATATTTATGTTTTGTGTTGTTTAAATGCTACTATTTTTTCTGTTTAAATACTTCTATTTTTCTGTTTTTCTATTTTTCTGGTGCTTAAGTATTACTGTTTTTCTGCTATTTAAAGCTGATTGTTTTCCTGGTATAAAACACTTCTATTTTTCTATTTTTCTGTGTAAATGCTACTGCTTTTTATTGTTTAAATGCTTCTGTTTTTCTGTTTTTCTATTTTTCTGTTTTTTGCTGTTTAAATGCTACTATTTTGCAGGGTCTATGTTCAGCTGTAGAAGAAATTTTACCTAAGTGGGAGCACAGAATGTGTGCTAGACACATTCGGCAAACTGGCTATAAAATGGAGAGGGATTGAAAGAAGAAAAAGATTCTGGAGTGTTGTTAAATCAACATTTGAGTCTGAAATGAAAAGAAATCTAGATGATCTTGATAAACTGGGTCACAACATTTGTGAAGATCTAGTTAAATACAACAAAGAAAGATGGTGCAAGTGTGACAGTGTTGACAATAACATGTGCGAAAGCTTCAATGCTTGGATATTGGGCCCTAGACACAAGACAATCATATCAATGCTAGAGGAAATAAGGGTCAAAATTATGAGTAGGATAGCAAAGATGAGAGAATTTGCTGAAACTTGGAAGGATGATGTATCTCCAATGGCCATGATGGTGTTCAATGCTAATGTTGAGAGATCAATGAGGGTTGACTTCATGTTCAATGGAGATACTTTTGAACTCAAAGATGGTCCATGCAAGTTCATTGTAGATTTAAGAACAGGTTACTGTAGTTGCAGGTCTTGGGAACTAAAAGGCATTCCATGTTCACATGCTATAACAACAATGCACTTCAAGAGACTTGATCCCTCAGAAAATATTGTACACTAGTACAGGAAAGAGACTTACATGAAGGCATATTCACACTCCATACAACCAGTTCCCAACATGATAATGTGGCCAGAAATTAGTAACCCCAAGGTATTACCTCCTCCAGTTCAAAATATGCTTGGAAGGCCAAGAAAAAATAGAAGAAAGGAAGTTGGAGAAATAAAAAGGGCTGAAAAATTATCAAAGAAGGGAATAACTATGACATGCTCCATTTGCAAATCAAGTACTCATAATATGAGGAGTTGTCCAACAAGACCAACAACTAATCAAGAGGTACCTTCCTACCTTCTTCCTTTATTACTCTATCTTCTTAGTTATCTAAGATCTAATTTCTCATTTTCTCATATAATAGACTACTAATTGCTCACAACAATCAACAACAAAAACTTCACAAAAGAGTGGCAGAAAGGAATCTGACAATGCATCTACAAGTAAGACATCTACAAGTACTGAAGGAAAATCTTTGGGGGGGGGGGGGGGGGGGGGGGGAGGGGGAAGCCACTACAAGAGGCCTAGACTTCAAGGACATGGTGTATTTGTTACATAATCTTGTTTTACAAGTATTAATGTAAGTGTCTAACTTTTATTGTCTAACTTACTATATGATGTTATTGTCTAACTTTGAAATGTATCTTTTGGTTTGATTGTTATCAGCATGGTTTGTCTACAACCAGAAAGGTTTATACTGGCCTTTTAATTGATTCTTCCCATGTTACTGGTGATATTGGATATAAGCCTTCTAAAGGTTTGAAATGGAAAGGGAAGGAAGCTCTGACTCAAACACAACTTCAAGTCCAAGCTGCAATGGCTAGAATCAAGACAAGGTCCCAATCCGCTGGAATACAAACAAGATCTAAGGTTATGGGAAAATCTCCCTCCAAGAAGACCACTTGAATGTCTTTACTGTTGGATGTAGTATTTGATATACTAGACTTCTTTTTTGTTGAATTCGTGGGGTGACTGTTTTAGTTGAATTCATGGGGTGTCTGTTTTTTTGTGGTACGAAACTTTATTTTGTGAACTTGTTTGTCATGTGTATGTGTAGATGTATATGGACAGCATAGTTTATTTCTATTGTTTGATGTTAAATTCCGACTTTCTTTGTCAAATTACTAGCTATGTTGACAAAGTGTTGTGATTGTGATTGGTTGTTTTTGTGGATAGCAGTTTCAAACGTCATATCATATTGCTTAACTTCTATTACATACTACCAGATAACCGTTATTTGTACATGAACAAAATCAGATTCAAAAGTAAATTGAAAAATAATAGAAACTTTAGCATTCTTTCCCTCTTCGATAGTGTCGATAGTTTGTTAGTCTTCTTCAACAACCCAGAAATAACAATGTTTGCTTGCTCCGGAAATGGAGGGTCATACCACTAAAAAAATCGACAACAATTTGTCTTTGGATACAGACTACATCCAAAGAATCGTCGTCCAGAATTTGGAGTAGACCATGCAAATTTTAAAGGAGCTGGCTTGCCACATCTACAAAAAACATTCATCTTCTTTCTTCCAAGTAAAAAAAATAGTTGTTATTTGGGCTTAAAATAAGAGCCAAATCTTTGGGGGATGGAATTTGGATGGACAAAGAATGTGAGAACAAAGAAAATGATGAAGAATTAGAAAGGAGCCAATAAATAGGGGTCAGAAGGAGGTTGTTACCGTTGGGGTCTTTATTTTTGGGGGAAATTCAATTGTTACCGTAAGGAATGGTTCTAGGATTGGGAAAGGGAAATATTCAACTGATGTGGCAAAAAATACTCCCCACGCGCACTCAACTGTTTGTACCAAGTTTCAATGCCATGTGGCAAGTTAGGGGGTAATAAAATTCGAAAAAGTAAGTATAGAAGGATAATTAGAATCACGTATACATTAAAAAGTGTAAGTTTACCTATTCTGCCCATTTTGAATTGAAGAAGATGATCTTAAAAGTTAAAACGGATCTACCACCCACACTTTTAAAATGATCGTGCACGTGATTTATGGTACTTTTACTATGCGGTTTCTAAATATAGGATTTTTTGATGTAATAAGGAATAAGATAAATTCTATGGCAAGGAATATTCAGCTAAAAGAAAAATTCTATGGCAGTGAAGCAGAAATAAAGTAAAGAAAAAGAGGGGAAGAGAAAAGGAAAACCAACGGTGAAAGAAACAAGCAAAGAGAAAAACCATTAGCGCCCGCGCTTCTTCCTCTTAGACAATAATAATCCTATCAATATATCAATGCTATCATCACAACAAATAATGGTTATTCCCTGTATTTTTACTTATTATAACAGAAATGGTAAGATCAGTAGGAGGAAAACACAGTTTCTCAAAACCCATCATTCTTCTTTTGGCATTCGTTGCTCTTCTTGGAATTTCCTTAACAAGGGATTTTCGTTCCGCTTCTTCCTCTCCTTATATTTCCCTTGCTACCTCTTGGGCTCGTGACAAATACCGTATTGTTGCTGCTAACGTCTCCAATAATAACGATTCTCCAAAGGTTAGTATTTTAGGATTTGGCTTGTTTTATATTTGACGTTTTTCTCTGCAAATGTCAATATACTCTTTTTAGGATTTGGGTTGTTTTTAATCTCTGTGAATGCTAATATTATGAAAAGCTGGCATTTTTATGTTTTAAATTTGTCATATTTTGCTGTTTGTAGATTCATGAAGTAGGAAAAAGTAATAGGGATCGTTACCCGGAGAGAGCATTAGCAATGACGTATGCTGATTTGCCTGCTCCTGAACTAAAATGGGAACAAATGGCATCTGCACCTGTGCCTCGTTTGGATGGGTACTCAATTCAAATCAAGAATTTGCTTTATGTTTTTGCAGGATATGCAAATTTAGACCATGTAAAGAGTTCCCCCTTTTTACCTTTTCCCTTTTGGTGGTTAATTTAATAGCTTGAAATTTGAGAATGTATATGTGCTTGTTGTAGGTGCATTCTCATGTTGATGTGTACAACTTTTCAACTGATTCATGGACAGAAAGTTTTGAAATTCCAAAAGATATGGCGAACTCACATTTAGGGGTGGCTACTGATGGAAGATACATATATATTGTGACAGGACAATATGGTCCGCAATGCAGGGGACCTACTGCAAATACATTTGTTTTGGACACAGAAACCAGAAAATGGGAAAGCTTGCCACCATTGCCAGCACCGAGGTATGTGCCTATTCGCAGAACACCTATGTCTCAGAAGTTTGTTACTTGTGCATTATTTTGTAGTAACATTCATGAACCTAGATACTCCTATATTTTCTATGTCTCATCCTATGCACGAGTAAGAAACTGATATATTAAGATGGATTACTCTTGTTCTGCATATGACTTTTAACTCTTTTGTGGATTAGCATCTCAAGGTCCTTATGATTGGCATAAAGTTGAATGTAATGTTGTGAGAAATATTATCATCCGAAAAGAGGAAAAGACGAAGTCTTTGTTAGAGAAAGGGAAGATTTATAAATATGAAGTATTAACTAGGATAGTTTCAGGTATGCACCAGCAACTCAGCTTTGGAGAGGAAGACTCCATGTGATGGGTGGCAGTAAAGAGAATCGTCACACTCCTGGAATTGAGCATTGGAGTCTTGCAGTAGCAAATGGCAAAGCCTTGGAGAAGCAATGGCGCGCTGAAGTACCCATTCCTCGTGGAGGACCGCATAGGTCTGTCTCTTTTTTCTTTTTCTTTTTTGCGCCTTCTTATGCCAGTAATTATCATTTAAAAAACTGAAGCTAATGCCCCTTGTTCTATTTAATCACGGATTTTATGAGGAGAGTTAAAGTTAATACTATGTTGAGGTCAAATGTTTCAAGATTGAGTATGAAAATGTTTAATAACATAAATTTTGGTTAGGTCAATTTATATTGTCTAACAGGTCATATTGGTCATTCTCTCTTTCTTTTTTTGGTATAAGGTATCTATGTTAGTTCATTCTCTGGCATAATATCCAGCGCTTAGTCTTCATTTTGAGTAAGAACCGTCGTCATTTTGCTTGGGATCTTAGGGATGAAGTAATGTTAGTTATTAACATGGAATGATTTGTCTTTGTTCATGCTATTTTAATTAGAAGATAAAAATGTGCTATATCTTCTTATTGTAAGAGTTACCAACTCGGAACAGATGCTGTAGATATCCATTTGTTCTTATTTTACATGAAAGACATAATTCACATTGTGAGAATCAAGGTCAACAAGTTTTCTTCAAAAGTATAAACCCGGTTTCTGAAGTGCAATTTACTTCGAAATCTGATTATGAAACTGTTCCCTACAGGGCGTGTATTGCTGTTGATGATCATCTTTATGTAATTGGCGGTCAAGAGGGTGATTTCATGGCCAAACCTGGCTCCCCTATCTTTAAATGCTCGCGAAGGTTCGAGGTATTAAATCTTTATTTCAGTTTGATCTGCTGGTTTTGATTTATAGTCTTTATTTTTAAAGTTCTTTTCAGGAAATCGCTTTAATTTCTATGTCTGTGGCTTCAGGTGGTTTATGGCGATGTTTATATGCTGGATGAAGATATGAAATGGAAAGGGTTGCCTTCTATGCCAAAGCCGAATTCGCACATAGAATGTTCTTGGGTTATTGTAAATAATTCTATTGTTGTAGTTGGAGGCACAACAGAAAAGCATCCTGTAACCAAAAGGATGATCTTGGTTGGAGAGGTGTTCCGATTCGACCTAAACACACTGGTAATATTCACCTGTTTTATACCACATATAGCGTATGTTCATCAATCATTATTTCAGAATACATTATTTGATTGTACTTGGTCTTACATAATTATGAGAAACATCTTTAATATGTTCACTGATCACTTGGCACACATACTCTTAGAGTAAAATCAAGATTTGTAACATTGACTTCTTTACAATTTCTGCAGGCATGGTCCGTCATCGGAAAGATGCCATACCGTGCGAAGACGACATTGGCCGGGTTCTGGGATGGATGGTTGTATTTCACCTCTGGACAGCGGGATAGAGGACCAGATAATCCACAGCCCAGGAAAGTAGTTGGAGATATGTGGAGAACCAAATTGAGATTGTCGCACTGATGACTGATGTGCTACGGCCATGTCACTTTTCAATTTTATTGAAGGCCAAGGTTACCTTCATTCAGTGTTAAAAGGAAATGTTAGGTTTGTTAGTTAGTATCATTTTTCCTTTTGGTTTTTTTGTAAAGGTTAGGATTACCAACAATGAATGTGGTGGGATGGATGAGATCCTTTCACTCTTAATTAGATTTCGGGATATCCAATTGCTGTAAAAAAGAAAAACTAAAAGGTAGGTTTATACATTTTGTTTAGGCATTATTTGCCAATTCGTGCTTGAGCAGCAGTCACCATCTCGGACTTCAAGCTATTATTACAAATGGAAGCTTCTTTTAAAATAGTGGATCAATCCATGAAAATAGAGTTTTCTTGTTTTTGGACGGGAATGTCGGAGTGTATTTCTCTTTGTTGTTTGAATATTTTGCAAGGAATTTTTTTTTTTATGAAACAAATTTGTAGGATTACACTAGGTTTGTTGTTATTAATTTTTTGCAAAGTTAACCTTGTCAAATCATAAGGTGTTCGAAACTTAAACCATTGAAAGAAAGATACTAAACAAATTTGGACCTCGAGTTCAAGCCATGAGAACGGATGTTTTATTCTTTCTTTTTGGGTAAAGAGCACTTCCTCTTTAAGGCCCTACGCAACGCGACTCAGAATTAGGACAACTCATCTCAACTTCCAAATCATTACCCAAAAAATAAAATAAAAAGATAGAGCTATCCATGTCTGTCGTAACCCAAAGCTGGCAGATCTTTAACCATTCCGCAAACTACTACTTGAGATAAATTTACTAGAACATCAACGTCCACCAGAGAAAATGAATCTGATCCTCCTAGTCCTAGGCTCCCATTGCAAGGAGAAAGTATCCTTCTAGCCAGATCAAAAGCAACTAGAGCAAGCAGTGCAATCTGCCCAAACAAAATGAGACAAAGCGACAGAGGAAACAAGCTTGATACTTACTGACTGAACCAGGAGTTAACTACAACTATTTTCTCTTACTTTTGGTGAGGGGCACAGGAAACAGGATTTGCTTATACTTCAAATGAACAGATCTAGCATCATTTGCCATATTTACTCAGAAGCTGAACTTTGCTGGTCTCAGATGGTGAATTTCTGAGGAACACTATCAAAATCATCAAAATCAAATCTCTGTTTCTCCCTACCAACCTGCATAGCAAGTCCGCAAATTAAATTTAGAGAAAATTACAGAGCTAGTGACAGAGAATTTTAACAAAGTCTCTACCTTTGCTAGGTACATAGGATCACATGACATAAGTTCATCCATAGAAGTCAACTTTTTCGACAGCACCATAATTCTGCAATAGAAAACAAAAGGCATACATCACTGCTGTTTCAGATATCTTTGTATAGCAATTGATAAGAACACTAATAATAAGCAGGATTCACATATTGTTGGTTCTTCAAAACATACGTACGCACAGTGAGAGATGTCTACAACGAAGAGTATCATAAGTCGATAGAAAAACCTCATCCTGTGCACCGGATGAAAATTCTTTACCCTCAACCTACTATCAGTAAATGATGCAAATTTCAATTTTTCTCCTATGTATACCCACTTCAACTACAGAATTTCAATATCACCCTCCCCTTACCCACTAACTTTAGAAATGCCTCCTTATGTGGGCAAATGGTGCAGATATACACGTGATAGATGGAAATCAAAACCCTCTATACACATCATATCATCCAACATTAGTACCACATGCGGAAGATTAACCTCATTCCAAATCTATTGGGAAGTTCTGATTAAACTGTATTTTGATGTCACTGGTACTATGTTTCTGTCTTTGATAAATGCCAATCAGTATTCAGTAGCAGTCGCCACCACATTGAACAGAAAAAATGGCAGCCTAATTACAAGAAAAAACATTGACTTGATTCTGAAAGTAAGCTAAAAAGGAATATGAGAACATATCAAGTTCTTAAGAGTCATAGGTGCACTTATTAGGATACATCACCTAATGAGCTGCTTAAGGGAAATTAAATTCTTGGAAACTCAATTTCCAATGACCAAAATAACATAAGCTCACCTCTTAATTGATGAATCGATGTGTTCAATCATTCCACATGTTTTATACTGCTCAGGATCCTCCAGAAATCTAACCATACCATCCTTCTGGTTGATCGTTGCATATATCTCACCATCTTCAATCTGTAACCAAATGTGAAACATCAACATTTCAAGATTCAGCCTTGAAGACTAACACAACCCAGTAGATCTCCACCTACCATCTGAAGCACATGCATTTCTGCCTCTTTAGGGCCTCTTAGCTGGACAGTGTTAGCAATATCTTGGAGGGAGAGTGTTAGGTATGTTTGAGTTAACCGCTGAATATTGCGCTTATACATAGAAGACACTACTTGCATCACTAATCCAAGATTATTGTCCTGAAAAATAAGGTAAGGATTATCGAAATTTACACCTTTCACCAAAGATAGACCCTCATGGGGAGTATGAGCTGAGATACCAGATAAGAGAGCTTTACTATGCACCCATGCTCTCATCTTAACACCTCTAAGACAAAGAAATGCACCAGTGTGACCTCAGAGAACTTACAGTTTCAAACTTTTCCTTGTTTGTCTGAACAAATGTTTCAAGCTCAGCGATTTTACCACTGCCATAACTACTTGCCAACTCCAGGTAGGGCTGCTCAAAAGGGAAAAATAAACAAATAAGTAGATCATACCAGGTGTAATTTTCCCCAGAAAAGCGGAAGACTATTTAGACAGACAATAATTATAAGTAAAAGCCTGCTCCTAGCATAAGAGGTGACAAATCATAATATAAGAAACAAAAATAGAATTATGATATCCATAAAGGTTAACAAGTCAGAATTGCAATGCGGAAAGTGAAACAAACTAAGCAATTTTGGCAGACAAAAAACTTAAGAAAATGTATGCTTACTAGTCCTCCTTATAAGACTTCATAAAAGAAACGTAGGATTTTCCCAATGTCATTAGCAGTTAATAGGCCAGATTACAACAAGAATAAAAACTAATTTAGTTGGTATTTTGAAAATCCACTCACTTAGGTTTTTATGTGTTCCAAAACAAAACAAAAGTCAGCAATCTATTTTTCTTGCATTAACTGCCTAATTAACATCTTGGTAAAATTTGAATCACACTACAGCAACTAACATTTTATTGTATTAATCACCGAGAATATGTACTCGTGTACGTAGAAAATGAGTTATTCCTTTAAAGCAAACAAATAATTAATAAAACACAAGGAACGTGTTAAAGGTCTTAAGCTGCTTTCACTCCTTGAGATATCCTCCTATCACTCCATGCTGCTTTATTCCTGCTCCCATTATCCCTCATCCTCCAGCTTGCTATAGCTTCTAAGACTACCTTTAGGAGGGCCACTGACTGTCAAATAGAGAAAAGACTACTGCCTAAAGCAGTTGCAAGACCAACTCAATAATGATTTGAAAGGAAAATCTCATAACTTGAACTAGCTATACATACAAGCGAGCACAGTTTTCCTAAATGCCATGAGCCAACAAAAGATGCCACTTCTTCAAACTCCTTAATTTATTTTCATCAGTTTAACTTAATGTTGTTAATTTGAAAGCTCTTCTTGTTTCAATTATCCCCACTAATACCGATTTAAATGCAATGCCTATATTACCCAGATCAATACATCATTTCTAATACCAACTGTGTGCTCAATAGATCTTGCATTGTCCAAAATCAAACGAGGAAAAAAACACAAATTCCATTCATTATGCTGCGAGCAGATCATTGCTACTTGGATCCAATGTTTGCACAATGACATAATTACCTGAGCGTAGGTCTTCAAATTCCTTTGAGCCACGGACGAAGTGTACTTCGGAAAACTAGTAGAGAACTGCCAGTAGAAGTAAACATCAATTTAATCAGGACAATGAAAACCAGGCAAGATGAACAGCACAAACATGGTCCCCCAGTTCTTTTTCTTTTATTGGTGTGTGTGCGTGTGTGCAGAATGGCGATAAGGACGTGAGGTGGATAGGTGCTGTTTACATAAGATTGTCTAAAACATGTTTTCATATCCGATCCAATCACCAGTCAGTTCACACTACATGGCCTAGAGCCCTAGACTACCCTAGGCACCAAAATGATGACTCTTTCTATTACACCTAATAAGATACATGAGTAATAGTACCATGTCCTGAAAAAAGAGGGTTATATTTGATGCCTGCTCCGTCCTCAGAAAAGAGACCCACATAAATCTTATAAACTGCCCTCCAACAGAGATGTCTCAACAAGATAGTATATTGCTCACAGGAATTATTATATAATTTATAGCAAGTAAAAACAGTGGCAAAAAACGAACCTGCCCAAGATGAATCAGTGAAACCAAAATGTACTTTTTGTAAGCTTCAACTGCTATTGCATTCAAAGTAGACATAGGTGCTGTCACAACCTAAAAGCAAATATCAGCAAGAATCAGCATAAGATAACAGGCATATTCTACGCAAGGTAACTTGAGATTATAAAAAAAAAAGCAAATACCAACAAAAGAAATAGGAACGAGAAAACAATCACATACATTGTGTAAGAGTTCCAATGCTTTGCGAAACTGCTTTTGTCCAATGCAAACCATCCCCCTATTATTATGTCAAAATTATAAGACATATCGATAATTGTAAGACATAAATCCATAAATATTGCATGAGTAACTAAAAGATCATGTATTAGGGAGCATTAAATTAGAAACTTTTTAAGTAACTCCGTGTCATTTTCAAATTGGTGCATTCATTGTGATTCACATTCCTTCTCAAACCCCACAGTCTCCTCATTGCCATGATGCACTTAAATGAAGGACCTCTAGTAATGGTGACATCAGCAAAACACATGATTGAGGATGGGGGTGTTAAAAGCTTTGTTGTTGAAACTTGTGGAGCTACACAATGTCAAGAGAGACACAGGTAAATAAGTAATTCCAATATCAAAGCACATCCAACACATTATTTAAGTTAATGCAACAAAACCCAAAGCTGAGAATGACAACCCCATTTTGAGCAATATTAAATTCTTTTGGGAAATTGTTGAACCAAAACATATTTTGGAGATAATTGACTGAAGTACGTTATTTTTTCCTTAGTAGACGGGGTCCAGTATCCACCGTGTTCAGAACCGAGCGCCAGAAAAGAAAAGGGGAAATTTTAACAAAAGGGAAAGGACAGACAAAGCCACCACAACCGAAATGAACTCAAAGCTGAATCTACTGACCCGTAGTAACAATAAAGGAAAAAATCACGTGGCTGATCAATCTCATATATGTCATCCTCCAGCACAGTGATTCCGGTTTTATAGCACTTTGCTAATACGCAAAGAAGAAGAAAATCAGGATGCAATGTCGTCAATTGCTCAGATGAGGATTGCAGTTTGCGAACAGCAGTCAGCATTGAAGCCACACCACGAATTGGAGCTTCCAGCAATATAACTTGATCTTTAAATCTTTTACAAACAGAAATGACTGCAAGCACAAAATAACGTACAAGCCTCAATATAACTCATGCCATGAACATGAATATCCACAAAAACAACCTATTCCAGAGATCAAAGCAATTCACATTTATCAGGCGCCAAACGAATTTGCTCTGCAGTGCATGAATTGATAAATCTTACGACAGAAACAAGCAATTCATTAACTTGCTCCTTTGCAGCTGGGAAAGACATGCACGCCTCCCTGTTATAGTTAACAAACGTAACCATATGAGCAAAACACAGAAGACAAAGTACAAGGGTTAATTTCACCTATAGTAACTCAACTTTTTGTTTATTGCACAAATATCACGAAACTTTTTTTTGGTAACAAACAAAAAGAACAGTCTAATTTTGCACAAAAATCACTAGACAATTTTTTTTGCAACCAAATAGTCATTCAACTTTGCCCAAGTATAAGTGTATAACATAAAACATCTCCTTTGTTACCTCCTAATGATTTTCCGTGACACTTAGGCATAGTTAAGTGACTTTCTGGTTACAAAAAGTAGTATAATGACTTTCAGTAAGAACTCTAGTTTTAGCGACTTAGTGCAATAAACTGAAAGTTGAGTGAACAATGCCTGCAATATTGCTGGTAAACACACACTGCGCACTATTCCACAGATGGTTGAATTCTGTGATATTAAAGATGATGTAATCAACTAATTAATCAAGTGTGCCTCAAATCCAAAATTAATAAGGGAATCCTCATAAACCCTAAAATTTGGGAATAAACACATAGTAACAGATAAGGAGGAAAAAGGGAAGTTTACAGGATATAGAGGAAGCCGAGGGAGTGAGCGTTAGGGTCAAGTTCGGCGAGCGAAGAGAGGAGACGAGCGAAGTCGGAATGGAGAAGCTCTTCCGATTGCTTGAGGAAGTTGTGAAGCTGAGTTACGTCTGAGTCATTGCTCGATAGCCCTTGGATTTGAGCCACCAGTGATTCTACTGAATTCATGTTCAGATTCATCTCTTCTTCGTTCTTACACACAACGAGAACTGATCAGCGGATTCTTGTTTCTTTAACTTGTGTGATTATGAGCTTAAGGACAGAGGCTACGATTGGGCCTTAAAACAATACCCACCCAAAAAGAAAACGTGTTGTAAATAGTTCCTGGATGAAGCCCATGTACGAATAGTTTATTTTCACTTTATGTCCATCCCTTATACTATTTTACTATAGTGATTTTTACTTTTTATGTTTATAAAAGGCTATATAAATGACATTGTAAAACCACACCAAAGAAAGTGAAATACTCCTTCTATCTTTGTTTCATATTTACATTTTACTAAATTATTTTTATTTTATAACACGTTATCAGCACGAATCTCTAATTTTATCCTTAACCCCCGCTAAGTTGAGCCATATTTTATTAAGGTATGTATCATTATATTCATTTTGGTTATGGTAGTACTATCTTATGCTCATTGTTTGAAGACTCTTGGGCATCTTAAATAGTTCAAGTACATTGCAGTGATAAACTAACTATTTCCTTCAGTACACAACTCTTAGATGACCTCAAAGTCATCAAACTAGCCACCCGCTAATGACATACTTATGATATTTATGGACTTCCTCTTTCAAAACATATCTTTAAGGTATTTTGAAGAACTGTGAGAAATGAATTGACAAGTAATAATTTCACATTAGTTTAATTACTTTATATTTAATCGATTGGAACATATAAATAATGTTAGTCATGTTCAATTCTTATATATATATATATATATATATATATATAAAGTGATACACAGTATGTTATTTCCAATGTGTGGCCAAAATAAAAGGAAATAGTAGGTTGTTTACATGATATAGCTTTATTTCCGTCTCTTTTTTCCTTACTCATTTTTGTTTCATTAATTTTTTATTAATATAATTATTTCTCTAACTTATTTATCTTTTATGATAGTTTTCACTATGTCAAATTTATCAAAACTTGAATTTGTGGCATTTGACATCACCGGGAAGAATTATTTATCATGGGTCCTTGATGCTGAAATTCACCTTGACGCTAAAGGTCTTGGAAATACTATTATACAAGAAAATAAAGCATCAAATCAGGATTAAGCGAATGACATGATTTTCCTTCGTCATCATCTACATGAAGGGTCAAAAACTGAATATTTAACCGTAAAAGATCCATTTGAATTATGGACTAATTTGAAGGATCGATATGACCACCTAAAACTTACGGTATTACCGAAAGCTCGGTATGAGTGGATACATTTAAGGTTGCAAGACTTTAAAACCGTAAGTGAGTAAAATTCTGCTATCTTTAAAGTAAGTTCTCTATTAAAATTATGTGGAGACACTATCCCATACGAGGACTTATTGGAAAAAATATTTTCTACTTTTCACGCTTCAAATGTGGTGCTACAACAGCAATACCGTGAAAAGAGTTTTAAGAAATATTCTGAGTTAATCACATGCCTACTTGTGGCAGAGCAGAATAATACTCTATTAATGAAAAATTATGAAGCCCGTCCCACTGGGTCAGCTCCATTCCGGGAAGTGAATGTTGTAGCAACATATGATAAGTTTGAAAGAAAACAAAATAATTACCCTGGTCGTGGACATGGTCGTAAACGTGGACGTGGCAGGGGACGAAATAATTATCGTTATTATGGTGGAAATAAACTGGAGAAGAATAATGGTTCTCAAATTAATCCTTCAAAGGGCAAAATTAGTATGTGTCACCGATGTGGTATGAAAGGTCATTGGGCACGCATTTGTCGTACACCAGATTATTTTGTCAAACTTTATCAAGCCTCCCTCAGAAAGAAAGAAAATAATGTGGAGGCACACTTGACCTTTCAAAATAATGATGATGAACCAGGCCCCTCAAATAAATATGATTCTGAAGCACATCCTGCGTATAAAGAAGATGATTTTGGAGGCCTAGCAAATATTACTCATTTAGAAGTTGGAGACTTCTTTGAGGATATTGACTGAAGAACTAATCATTTTACTGGGGAATGAAGCTATAATAAAAGTTGTCATTTTTTTTATATATTTGCAATTAGTTTATTATTGTTGAGTATATTTTTCTAATGCACCATGTGTTGCTAGTTTCTACATTCCTAATGTATTTCTTAATGTTCTTTTCTATTTATCTTCATAGTTCTTATGATGTACTTTTTGATTTTTCTTTATGAAGAATATGAAAATTCTCCGGTCTTCAGTTGGACTCAAGATTAATAAAGATGATATATGTCTTCTGGATAGTGCTACAACACACACTATTTTAAGAGATAAGAGATATTTCTCTTATTTGGTAATGAAAGCAGCCAATGTTAATACAATATCCGGTAGTACAAGATTAATTGAAGGTTCTGAAGAGCCAATTTATTACTACTAGGGGGAACAAATTTGGCTACTGATGAAGCATTATATAGTAGTAAATATCAAAGAAACTTATTAAGTTTCAAAGATATTCGCCAAAATGGCTATCATATTGAGACTACAAATGATGAAAAGATTGAATATCTTTATATTACTATAATAATGTCTGGTAAGAAAGATGTGCTTGAAATATTACTTGCTTTTTCCTCCAGCTTATACTACACAAGTATTAACAGGATTGAAACACATGTTGTAGTAAATGAAAAATTTACTAATCAAGATAATTTTATTATTTGGCATGACCGGTTGGGTCATCCTGGTTCTAATATGATGCGTAAAATAATTGAGAATTCACATGGACATTCAATGAAAAACCAGAAGATTCTTCAATTTAAGGAATTCTCTTGTGCTGCATGTTCTCAAGGCAAATTAATTATTAGACCATCAACTATTAAAGTTAGGATGGAATCCTCTGCATTTCTGGAACGTATACAAGGTGATATGTGTGGGCTCATTCACCCTCCATGTGGACCATTCAGATATTATATGGTTTTGGTAGATGCATCTACAAGATAGTCACATGTGTGCTTACTATCAACTCGCAGTATGGCATTTGCGAGATTATTGGCTCAAATAATAAAGCTAAGAGCACAATTTCCAGATTATGAAATTAAGACAATTTGTCTTGATAATGCTGGTGAGTTTACATCCCAAGCCTTTAATGATTATTGTATATCAACTAGGATAACAATTGAGCATCCAGTTGATCATGTTCATCCACAAAATGGTCTAGCAGAATCATTGATCAAACGCCTCCAATTAATTGCTAGACCAATGCTTATGAGAACAAAACTTCTCATTTCAGTATGGGGACACACTATTTTGCATGTAGCAGCACTTGTGAGGATAAGGCCCACAAGTTATCATAAAGTCTCCCCATTGCAATTGGCTTTTGGTCAGGAGCCAAATATTTCCCATCTTAGAATCTTTGGCTGTGCGACATATGTTCCAATTGCTCCACCACAACGCACAAAGATGGGTCCTCAAATAAGGTTGGGGATATATGTTGGATATGAATCTCCTTCTATTATAAAATATCTAGAACCGATGACTGGAGATTTATTTACGGCAAGATTTTCTGATTGCCATTTTGATGAATCAGTATACCCAACATTAGGGGGAGAAAATAAGCAGCTGAAAAAAGAGATAGATTGGAATGCATTATCACTATCTCATTTAGATCCCGAACAAATCAATGTGAACAAGAGGTTCAAAAGATTATTCATTTGCAAAATATTGCAAATCAATTGCCAGATGCATTCACTAACCTACCAAGGGTGACTAAGTCACATATTCCAGCTGCTAATGCTCGAATTCAAGTTGATATCCTGATAGGACAATCAAACAAGGCAAATGAGTCTATGCCACGCTTGAAATGTGGTAGACCAATCGGTTCTAAAGATAAAAATCCTCGAAGAAGAAAAGGAGCAAATGATCAAAGTGATCATAACACGGAGGTAGTGGCTCAAGAAGAGCCCCGAGACGTAACAAATGAGAAGACCTTAGGGGGGGTCCAGGTACCTAAAAATAATGAGAATGAAGAGTTATCATTAAGTTACGTCTTAATGGGAAAAAGATGGAACCGAAATAATATTGTTATCGATAACATTTTTTCTTATAATGTTGCTGTTGAAATGATGTAACAAGATGAGGATCTTGAACCAAAATTTGTCGATGAATGTAGACAGAGAAATGATTGGCCAAAATAAAAAGACGTTATCCAAGCAGAGATAACTTTACTTGGAAAACGTGAAGTCTTTAGATCCATAGTTCGAACACCTGAAAGTATAACGCCAGTAGGGTACAAATGAATTTTTGTGCGAAAACGAAATGATAAAAATGAAGTCGTTAGATATAAAGCACGACTTGTGGCACAAGGATTTTCACAAAGGCCTGACATTGATTATATGGAGACATATTCTCCTGTAGTGGATGATACCACCTCCAGGTATCTCATAAATATGGTAGTTCATGGAAAACTTGATATGCGTCTAATGGATGTTGTCACGGCCTATTTGTATGGATCATTAGATAATGAAATTTTTATGAGAATACTTGAGGGATTTAAAGTTCCAGAAGCACATAAAAGTTCTCGTGAAACTTGTTCAATAAAGCTTCAGAAATCTTTATATGGATTGAAACAATCAGGTCGTATGTGGTACAATCGCCTGAGTGAATACCCTGTTGAAAGAAGGGTACAAGAACGATCAAATTTGTCCTTGTGTCTTTATAAAAAGGTTTGGATTTGAATTTGTTATAATCACCGTGTATGTTGATGATTTAAATATCATTGGAACTCCTGGGGAGCTCCCAAAAATCAGTAGACTGTTTGAAGAAAGAATTTGAAATGAAAGATCTTGGAAAGACAAGATTTTGTCTTGGTCTACAAATTGAGTATATGAAAGATGGAATATTTGTCCATCAATCAACATACACCGAAAAGATTTTAAAGCGATTTGATATGGATAAAGCACATTCATTGAGTACCCCGATGGTAGTGAGATCACTTGATATAAAGAAAGATCCATTCCGACCTCATGAAAATGATGAAGAGCTTCTTGGTGCCGAAGTACCATATCTTAGTGCAATTGGGGCATTAATGTATCTTGCCAATAATTCCCGACCAGATATAGCTTTCTCAGTAAGCTTATTAGCAAGATTTAGTTCCTCACCAACACAAAGAAACTGAAATGGTATTAAACATATATTCAGATACCTCCATATGGGTTTATTTTATCCAAATAGATCCAAGTCATCTTTGATTGGTTATGCAGACGCAGGATATTTGTCTGATCCCCATAAAGCTCGATCTCAGACAAGCTATTTGTTTACAAGTGGAGGTACAACCATATCATGGCGTTCAACGAAACAAACTATGGTTGCTTCAGGAACACATGTGGTCTTTCTTTGAAAGAAAATACTCCAACAACATTATATGAAGACAATGCTGCATGTATAGCTCAAATGAAAGGAGGATTCACCAAAATTCTTCTTCACTCATGATCTTCAAAAGAATGGTGAAATAGATGTTCAACAAGTTCGTTCAAATGATAATTTGGCAGATCTGTTTACTAAGGCATTGCGAATCTCAACATTTGAGAAGTTAATATGCAAGATTGGAATGCGGCGTCTCCGAGACCTTATGCGTTGTACCCTTTTTTCCTTAACTAAAGTTTTTTCCCATTGGATTTTCCTGGTAAGGTTTTTAATGAGGCAACAAGTAATGCGTATTGCTAGTAACTACGTATTTCCCACATTTTATTTTTCTATTAAGCTCTTAATGATTTTTTTTACATGGTCATCCAAGGGGGAGTGTTGTAAATAGTTTGTGGATGAAGCCCATGTATGAATAGTTTGTGGATGGATTTCCACTTTATGTCCATCCCTTATACTATTTTACTATAGTGTTTTTTACTTTTTGTGCCTATAAAAGGCTATGTAAATGATATTGTAAAGACACAATACTCCTTCTTCTATCTTTGTTTCATATTTACATTTTACTAAATTGCTTTTATTTTATAACAGAACGAAGAGAATGCTACTTGAATAACTATTTTTAAGCATGTATAAAACTTCTTTTTATTCTTAGTAAAGTTAAGATAATGCTTAGATCAAACCTTTTTTTTTTAAAGAGAAAAATAATTTTATTAATCAATTATAAGTATGATTATATTTAATCTGATGTAGAATGATATGGATTTTTTTGTGATGTATTTGATCTCAGTGAAAAAATATTATGGATCTTGTGAAGCACTTGATTGCCAAGAAATATCTAACCACATATTGATCACTTTGCGGATAACCCGTGAATTTATGGGATTCGAAATGCTTAGATCAACCTAAAAGTCTATCAATTAACATAATTTCGAAATGGTAGATTACTGTCTAGAAATGCTAATGAATTGGTAATTTTTTTATTTTAATAGAGCAATTTGGAGATATCTTCTGGAATTTTCTATAACTACTAGCTTTAGTTTATGTGCGTTGCACGTGTGATTAATGTCAATTGGTAAAATATAGATATACGAAGAACATGTAAATTAAGTTATCAATGCTAAGTTTTCCTTTACAATAAGTAACTTTGAACATAAAGTAGGGAGTTATCATTTATTTGAACGAAGACTAGAAAGAAAATTAATTAATGACAACTAACTTAGAATATATTTTGTCTTCTAATGTTTCGTTTTTATTGTTTTTAACGTTTGTATTTTTAACAGTTTGACTCTTACTACTATATTATAGTCTATTTTATTATAAGTTTTGAAAAGTATGACTTGAATTTTTCGCAAATTAGTTATATCAAAGACTTTTTTGGTTAACTAGGATTGCTCTTAACGGTAAAGAGATTTTTTTTTGTTGATTCAAATCTTAATGATAGTTCATCTCAAGTTTTAAATAGTTAAATGTAATTATAATTTTTGTCCAATATGAATTTTACGTTCAATAATAAAAAATCGTTCAGGGTATGCGCATCGCGCGTGTATCCTATCTCAATGAGTGTTTGAGTTATGAAATAAAAGTATAAGTTCCTCACAATAGTCATTAATATTGACATTGTACATATAACTAACTCAATTAAGAAAAAACGTCTCATAGAAATACTCAATCATCAATTAATAATTCAACTTAAAATTTATGCCACTTTTTTAATAAATAAAGTTAGCATGCTTCATTTTCAGTTTTAGTAGTACACATAGTCATGAAAAACATAAATAGTGGATAGAACTTCACAAAACAACTAATAATCCATGAATTTCATATGAACACAAAATCAAAGTAAATACATCGGGAATGACTCAGAATTATATTTGAAAGAGTATATTTAGTTTTGCTATATCATTATTCAAATGGAATTAATATTTAAACAATTCTAATATTGATTAAATCCATTTGTCGTTATATTTGAAAATAACTAGTTTTATAACAATTCTAAAATTTATTTTTAAAAGGTAAAATGATCGTTAGATATTTTGATTGGAGAAAACGTATTTCTTCTTAATTTGAAGGGCATATCTTTTGAAATATTTTTACGAAAATCGTAATAATTCATGTAACATGATATTGAATCTAAAATGATTGATATATCTGTTTTTGGTAATTAAATTTCGATATTTATTATATATTTTTCTTATGATTCTTCAAAGTCCATCAATAAAAATAATTATATTTTTTTAGAGATTTGGAATAAAGAGGGTCGTCATATAGTTTTTAGAAGAAACTGGTTCACACGTAAAAATATTTAAGCACATATATTTTAAATTAATTTGAAGGGCATATCCTTTAGGGTAAGCTTACAAAAATTGTAATTGTTTTTCTGACATAATATTAAATCTGAAATGGTCAAAATCGTTATATATTTGTATTATAATTCTTCAAACAGTCATTAAATTAACACTAATTAAGTAAATATTGTATCTTTCATTTGGAGCTATTGGAATGAACGACTAGGTCATATACTTTCTAGAAAAAACGTGAATAATTAAGTAACAATGTAAGGTGTAAGGTCTAAAACTGACTATACTGAATGTGTATTTTACAACGAATGGCTTATTACGTATACAAAATATTATAGAGAGCCATTTATTGGAATAGATGAAAAATAAAAATAAGAATAAATGTCAATTTATTTTGAGTACTTATTATTTCATTCTTATTTTTTCTATTTTGAATTTTATCCAAGTTAATTTTTAATACTATATTATAATTGATTCGAATTTATTTTCTAATTTCTTTCATCATCGATGGTCATTTTTATTGAAAGATATCTATGTATCCCAAAATTTGTCAACCTGAAGATAGTTTTAATTGTATGATGAATTTGAAAAATAATGAAATTATATTTTTTGCTAATTAGCTATTCAAAATATGTAATTATTTATTTTCAACAATAAAAGATATAAATTATATTTTATTGATTTAAATTCTTAATATTAGCTCATACCAAATTTTAAATATTCGATTATAATTATATTTTATTGAGTAATTATTTTTTTGTCAAATTGTAAGAAAATCAAATGAGTGGGAAATAGTTTTGTATATTTTAATGTATTTTAGTATATAAAAGAGTTTTACCTAAACCAAAACATAAAAAAAGTTACTCCGCCATCTTCCAAGAACATCATACGTCTTCTTTCTTTTTTGATTGAATTCTTGGTATCTGTCCAAAAGGAAAAGCTCCTAAATACCAAGTGGTTACGTCCTGTTTGGTTAGTATTTTTAATTTTTTCCATTTAGTGCCATTTATGTATAATTTATTTAAGGGTTAAACTTTATACAAAATAAAATATTAATATTTTTGAAGTTCTAAATATTAAAATTTTCTACGTAATTCAAATATGGAAGAATGTAATATATAAAATTAGTTGATTTTGTAGTCCTAAATATTAGAAAAATAATTAAATGAGTATTCCTACATATTAGGAAAATAATTAAATGGGTGTTCCTACATATTAGAAAAATAATTAAATGAGTATTTCTACATATTAGAAAAATAATTAAAGTACTATTTTATTCAATGTAAACTCTATTTTTAAAGAATAAAAAAGATGAATGATATTTCGCTAATGACCTTCGTACTTTTAATATAATATAAATAAGTAGTGGCGGATCCACCTTGAGAGATGGGGGTGCCATGCCACCCACAAGTTAGGCAAGAATTTTTACAATTTATGTTGAAATTTTTTGAATATTAATTAAATGTATACGTTGCCACCCGCAATATCAAACCAGAGGAAGGCATCATTGTTGGGAATTAGTTTCTTAAGGTTATTCATATGTTTAGTAGGGCTGGGCATATATCGGGTATAACCGATAGTTCGAACAGACAAAAGCTTACTGGGATATCGATATAGGGTTATTGGGTTAACAATTTTGTATTTTTTCACTATTGGGTTATCGATTCGGGTCACAGTTTGTGCAATTTCTTAACGGGTTAACCGATAACCCAATAAGATTTAATAAAATTAGGAATTTACCCAATTTCTAGGGCTTCATTCTCTCTTTTTCTCTCAATTTTCCCGACCGCATTCAGGATTGAAGTTTCAATGTTCACTCTTCAGACTCTGATTCAATTCTTGAACATTTCTTCTTCAAAATTCAAAGTACAACCACATTCTTAGAATCTTAGCGTAAATTTGTATTCCAAAATTTCTTCTTTGTTAAGAACAAAGTTTGTTCCTTTCTTTGAGTTTTACAGTAGAGTTCGATAATTAAAATATAGGATTTTTGATTGTTTTCGATTCTTTATTTTGTGCTAATGTTTTAGTACTATGTTTGTACTTGTTAATTTTAAGGTGAAATTGCTACTACTTTGTATTGTTATTAATGTATTTGGACAACTGTTGTTGAAGAATTAACACTATTTCAGTTGTGTTTGGACAACTTTTGAATTACTAGTACTCTTGTTGCTCTTGCTACAGTTGGACTCTGGAAAATGACATTGATCACTTGATTATGATTTGGCAGGAAACCAAAGATTGTAATTTATGTTCTTGTTAACTAATGGAATACTTATGGAGTTATAGTATCAATTTTTGAAATTGCACATGTCATGAATTTGTCAAAACGAAACATTCATCAAATATTAATTGTGGCTAAAACGCAGAATTGAGTAGTATACTATATGTGAATTCTTCTCTTTTTTGCTTAACTCGAGTGAATTGGCTTAACTCTAGATTGAGTTATCTTATCGGGTAAACCGATAACCGAACCGATTAACCGATAACCGATAACTAATATCTTATCGGTTTGTTTATCGATTTATCATATTTGTGAACTGATAACCGATATGCTAAACCAATAATATTCATAACCGAACCGAACCGGCTGATATCCACCCCTAATGTTTAGGCTTACAACTTGTTTGGATGGTTTGTATTATATCGTATTGTTACTTTAAATACGATATTTATTTTAATTGTTATTTAAATTTTATTGTATCGTATCGTTAAATCCGTCGTTACATAACGACAAAATGTGTCACTGTATGTAACGACCGATTTTGTGTGATCGTGTCATTACTTTGTCTTTTTCTCTCAATCTCACCCTTTATTATTATTATAAATAATTCTATTTTATCATTTACCCTACCTTTTTATATAGTAATTTTACCATGTATCATAATTTTTTTTTTATAATATTACAAGTTTAATCTTCATATTGTTGGTGAGTGATATCATGAAACGATGACAAACGACATAATCTATCCAAATATTATTTTTATCAAACGATACGATACAATGTAATACAGTACGATACGATACGATACATTATAAAACGATGCATAACAACCATTCAAACAAAACGGTTAGGTTCGAGTCTGATTCAAACGAGGAAATCCTTTGCTCAGTTTCCCTTTTCTTTTATTTTTTCTCTTTTGTCTTTGTTTTTTCTACTTCCTACCTCCTTTGTTTTCCTATCATTTTCCCTCTTTAATTTTTCTTTTTCCAATCTTTCCTCCTTTTTTTTTGTCACCCGATATCTTCAAATCCTAAATCAGTCATAACAATCTTATAGTGTCTCGTTTTTAACATATAGTAATAGAAGCCGGTTAATTAGCTTTTTAAAGCACAACTAAACCTTAGGCACGATAGCAATTCCAGAAAGTCTCAAATTAAGATTATGACAAAGTAATATGACCAAAACCTTAATGACGAAATGTTTTAAATCTCTACCCAAAAAATTATTAAGATACTAGTGATGACGATCAAAATATTCAAGACCCAACACACACAACCCTGTTTGTTTATAACGAGGACCAACGATTTTCTTATTTTAAGTTATATTTTTCAGTAGTTTTAGTGTTATACCGTTCAATATATATAGATCTCATTCCAACTACTACTAGAAGTTTAGAACCCATCGATATTACTCATTCAAACGTGCACAATAATTCCAGTAATCCATCACTACTAGTAGGTGCAGTAGCTATCAGTACTTGTCGAATTGCTACACAATTATTGACAACAAATTCAAGTAATTTTTCCGAAATTTACATTCATAAGTTAGAAGATCCTACACATGATAATTTACTAATCTAACTCTACTCAACAGTAGATTGTTGAATTCACTTCTCCCAAGTGAAAGAGCACAATGCAATCTGTCACTGTTCCTTCCTCTTTCACTCTACATCCTCCTACTCAACCAACTCTAGACTCTTAAGAGAATCAGGTACTTACATAAAAGGAATATGCAAGTGATCGATCCATCTACTACTTTTTACACACTGCTCTAAGAAAAGGCGTAAGGCATGTGATCGTTTCCTGCACTACTATTTACCCACACTGCAACCTAAAGCTAAGATAGTTACAGATTAGGACTTTGAGTGGATGCCCTCAGCTTCAAATGTCTGCTTTAGTCTAGGAAGTTCTCGTAAAAGAATGCTACTATAGGCATCATCCTGTCGCGCGTCTATCCATCCCCCTGATTTCAGAACCTACCAGAAAATTCAGCATAGTAATTACACAATATGTCTGTGCATATCACATTGTGTCCAGATATATACAAAGACAAATGTATAAAACACATATATAACGAATATCTACGTAACTACACTATCTGACATTAGCATTTGGTAAGCTGCTCGTACGTCAAGAATACGGACACGCCACATCAAGAATACTTAAGAATAAGTATAGAGAGAGAGAGGTCTCCGCTGTCTGCAACCCAACTGTGCTTTACATGTGCTCTATAGGTGCAAATCTTTCAAGAATAAGCAGGCAGGTATTTTTTCAACCATAATAGAAATAAGGACATCTGGTTTAAGCACCAGTATGGAAGCTCAAAAGATCCAAATGGGACTCTCATGACTTCAGATTCAATTACCACCTCAATTCTAGCTATGAATTATCATTTGCTGAATGCTATTGTGAGGATCTTAGCTGCTGGATGACCACGTCACCAAACACCAAAAGATGCAAAAGAAAGAACACTCCAAGAACCTTTTTCTCCACAAAAGTGGTTAAGAGAAAAGGTTTAGAACGGCTGCAAGTCAAGCAAGCACATACAAAGGTACCAATAAACAAGTAAAATGGTTTGGAAAAGTTAAGGAGAGGAACATGAACAGAATGAATGAGTACAGACAGCTGATTGACAGAAGGGACACAAACTCCTGCTTGAAAGCTCTTTAATGTATGTACCAACCTTGACTGATTTAAAAAGCTTAATGGATGCCAGAAACAATACCAGTATCTCGTAGAATACCCTTGAACTCTGTTTCTTTGTTTTCCCCTTCAGAAGCGAGGACAAGTTAACAACTTCTACTTTCTCCTTGCCCTTTTGAGCAAGAAAGTTCTCAAGCAGAAATATGGCAACTTTTCTGCATGCAAGAAAGCAACAGAATGAATCTCTAGCAAAAGCAGAAGAAAGAAATCTTCGGCAAGATTCTGGGAGTTGCAACAAAAAGATAGGGGTAGGGGGAATAAACTGGCAGTGAGATTCCCCATTCATCATACCTTGTTCTCAAGGAAAAGTTATCTGCAACCAAAACAAGAACTTATAAGAGCATCCAACTAAAGTATTATGATCCACTAGATCATATTACCCCCTACACTCGAAAAAACCTAAAAAGGACGGTACTGTCTTACATTTTTCTGAGGTATCCCCTTCAGATGAATTTATCTCCTGCAGAAAGAGGGCATTTGCAACAGTTAGCGCTTATTAGCATTAAAATAGCAGATATAGACGACTAACACATTCTAATGAAAGAAGCAACAGATTAATCTTTACAATGCACTTCTATAACTCAACACAATCTCCTGCACTCAAGTCGGGAATCGGACTACTCAATCATGTTATACCTCATCCATCAAATCCATTTCCAATTCTTGATCCTCCATTTGGGGTGCTCCTTCTTTTGTGCTTTCAGTTGAACTTGCTGGTTTGTTGTGTGATCTAGAAATTCCTTGCATGTCATGAAATCTCAACGAGCTTGAGCCAGTGACAGGTGTTGCAGGAGCAATAGGTGTCTGTTCACTATCATATCTGAGTGTATTAGGAGATTCTGGTATACCCACATGCAGAGGTGCTGCAGGAGCAATAGGTATTTGTTCTTCACATCTGAGTTTACCAGGAGATTCAGGTCTGTCCTCACGCAGAGATGACAAAGGAACAATAGGCATGTCCTCCTGCAGAGATGTTGCAGGTATTTGTTCCCCATATAGGAGTGTATTAGGAGAACCTGGTATTTCCTCATGCGGAGGAACTTCTACTGTTTCAGCAGGCCCATCCCTTGTTGATCTAATTTTGCAAATTGCAGATATAATATCAAGTGAATCACCACCTGCATTGCCATGGTTGGTTAGTTAAGTTTCGTAAAACACGGAAATGGCAGCGGCAGCATCGAAAAGGTTACTCACAAGGAATTAAAGGCTCCTCAAAACTCTGAGGAAGTGAGGAAATTTTATGCACTTTCCGTGCAAGATAGCTGGTATGAGGGCCTTTTCTTCTCTTGCATACCAAATCATTCGCATCACCGATCCAGCGCTTGTATACCCTGCACGGTTGGATTGTGTCACACCAATCTTTTCTAAATATGCAATGAACTTAACAAGACTTTGTAAAGAAAGTTACAACAAGACATCAGCAGAACCAAAAAAGCGGCTTTCATGGAGGGCATCCACAACATCATTATTGTCATACTATCAATTAAACAGGATACATTTGAACCCTCTCTTGTAGAACTGCATGACATAAGCACAATAAGATGAATAGTACAAGTGTGAAAAAAGAGCATTTACAAGACACAGAACTCAACACGCCACTGGAAATAGCAGTCCAGATCTAAAGAAATTGAGAGAAACTATAATGACTGTCCATTATTCTACATGCCGAAATGACTTTCCAAACTGTTACATCTTTGTCAGTTATCGTACTAATGGAACCGCAGAATGAAAAGCCTAATCTCTGAGAATCTATCCGGCAAAGGATTATCTTAGTGCAGACCTTGAATGGTTGAAAAGGACAAGAAGGATCATACTCGTTTCGGATGACGATAGATTCATCAAATATGCACCTCCGCTTCCTTGAAATCCGAGTACGCTCTTTGGTAGCTGGGGTACGAACAGATATGAAATCTGGTGATGTAGATCCTGAATTGAAAGAAAGTGATGTTGGTTAAACGACAAAGCAGTTTTAAGAAACATAACCTATTTGCTTAAGTATCGAAAGTGAATAAAATTAGATTTGTACCCAACAAGCTACCAAAAAAAATTGAAAAGGGGAGTCTGGTTCCGTTTTTTTCTTTGATATTTTTTGGGGGGTTAAGGATCCACCAGAATCACCTGAGAGCTTGATCTCTGGGTCTACATCAATACTGAGGGACACTGAACGATCATGTTCAGTCCGATCCTTCCCATTTCTAGAGGAAGATGCTTCAGCATTTTTCTTTTGTTGCTTTTCCACGGAAATTGATTTACCAAACCCTGCTGGTCCTTCATCATCTACATCCCCTCTTTTATCAGGGTGTTTTAAGAGCCCAAATTGTTGACTAATATCGGTTCCTGCTTCAGCGTCTACGATAATCATTGGTTCTGCGTGTTCTTCCAATGATGACCTCTTTTCAAAAAAGTGCTCTTCATTTACCAAGTTCCCAGCATTAGACTCTTTCATCTGCTCATCAGTCTGGTGATCAGCTGTCTTATCAGAGGTCATCTGAAAATCAAGGTCCCCAAATGTCATAGGTTCAAAGCGCTCTTCTAAGGAGAACCTAGTCCCATTAAGGTGCCACAGCGCTGCCAGGTGGCCTGAGCCAAGTGATGGGCGGAAGTGAGCATCTTTGTCCATCAGATGAGGCGAACATACGCTACACCATGAAAAGTTAACACTCTTAGCAATAGAACTACAATGTTTATTAAGAGAAGTGTAGAATCAGAGCATACTCTCTAACTGGAGTGTGATCTGTGGTCAAAGACTCTGAACGAGAGACATCTTCCTCGTACTGTAAGAAGCAGCTTAATTGTCATGTATGCAAGAAAATCCATAGAAAAGAAAACGACAAGGAATTAGTTAAGGAGAAATTCAACAGAGGCACCACTAACACTTTCCGGTACGTGTTCAAAGAAAAGCAGTTACGTTAATAAATGAAATATCTTGACAAGTACAAATCACACTGACCAGTTTGCAGACAACAATCTACAAATAGTAAACTGATACGATAATATGCGCTACACCAATCCAGGTGATCTAGTAATCCTCTAATTTTTTGTCCTGGCAAAGAGTTTAACGAGAACTACGGAATATCCAAGGAACAGAAGTATTTCTTGCCAAGCGTGAAAGTGATATTAGTGAATAGAAAGCAGAAAGTGAGGTATTCTACCTTCTTTTGAAATAAAACCTAGGTAGTAGTTCCATGTGCAGAGAAATATGCTTTTAAAAGACCAAAAAGTGATAATAAAGTAAACGACTACCTTGCTAGATAAGCCAAAGCGTGTGTGATCACTTCTCCAAGCATCTGATCATAAAGCAGAAAAGTTATAACCAAGTAACCACGGATGAAAAAACACAAAGATGTGTAGTACCTGAAAGCATAATTTCTTCACGGGATGCCACATGACCACTTTAAACCAGCATATTTAAACCAAGATTGAAATGATTAACCCCAAACCAACAATCAGGAAACTGTGAAAGGAAAAAAGAAAAACAAAATATACAAATTGGCAATTGCCAGCACAGTATACATATTTCACCTGCTTGCATTTTGATCTTCCGAGACTTCCAATTCAAAAGTATCAAGTTCAAATTTCTTTGGTCGTTTGATAGAGCAGTTAGGAGCACGCAGACCCTCAATCCTTAGAGCTGATAGTTTGCTAGTTGATCTCTTGTGAGTTGCAAAATCACCAAGTTTAACAAGAAAATGATTACAATCATGTAGAAGATATTCTACTTTCTTCGAGTATATTCTGACCACACCCAGGAGCAGGGGACCTAAAATTCTGTAAGTAACCACAGGAGCTCCATCCTTCAGAATTTTATCTGAAAAAGAAACAAAAGCAGTAAATGGGGTAGAAACAAAATAAGTCAAGTAATTGGTAACACTTCTAAGAACTACTTTTAGGTGCGACAATTAGTACACCAATCAAACAGCAACAAGAATCTGAAATCAAAAAGATGCAATGAGCATTTGATTACATACAGACACAGTACATTGTGAAGATGCGAATTGAAAACACTACTGACAAACATATTAACACCCCCCCCCTCCCCCAATATACCAAAATCTCATCCAAGGAATTCTAGAGACATAACATTTAGCACCACCTATCATCACCTAATTTTGAAGTAAGCATTCTCAATACAACGTAAAGCCCGGAAACTTTTTCCCTAGCTAGGAGGACATGCTTATTCTCCGTGTATTTACAATTTTTTTTTACAGTGTCTCGCCAAGTCTGTGTTATAACTATAGCATTCGTTGCACCTAAAACATATTAGGTCACAAACTATGTGAAATATCCGAATAACCAGTATGTCACAATTGAATCCAATTAACCTTTGTAGCCAAATTTACAAAAATGAATAGCACTCAATCTAGGAACAACTGCCCAAATCATCCAACTTACTCTGGAAATAGAAGGCTTAGTCAATGTACTGATAAAAATTTAACATAACGGGTATGTTGGTCCTTAAGCTTAGTGTAGCTTAATTTTAAGCTTGGTGTAACTTAAAGAGAGTGAATAGAAAATAGTGGTAAAAGAAATGGAGAGAAGTGAAATTTTGAATTAGTGCACTTTGTCCCTCATTGGAAGAAGGAAAGAAAATCTATGTGTATATATAGAGAAGCTCTTCTTCTAGCTCTTAAAGAGTTGAGAAGAAGGCAAGCGTGCTCGGCTTCGGCGGTCAAAGATTGATTGATTAATCTTTTTGAACAAAATTCTTTTCAAATTATTTTATTAATTAATTTAATTAATTTCGAATGTCCGGTTCGGTCCGACCCGTTTTCTTTCCCGGATTATTTTAAATCCGTTTTTAAATTTCCCGCAATATTCATACCTGTTCAAAACAGCTATGGTTGTTCTGAAAGGATTCACACCTGTTCCAACAACTATGGCTGTTCTGAAAGGTTGCAAAACCTTTTCAGAAACAGTACTAAATTGGCTATAAATATACCTTGAATCCAAGAATTTTTACTTGCTAAATTTTCTGATCTTCTTCTGCACAAAATATTCCAGTGTGTTTTACAGCCTTCGAGTGGTTCGTTGTTCACCGGCGTTCTTGGTACCAGCACTCCGGTGAGTTAACTCGTTCTATCCTGGGAGGATATATTCCAACACCTCGGGTACTTGAGGGGAATAATTTCCTTAAGGACACACTGTGTATTCAGTGGGCTCGATTTATTCTTATATTATTTTTCATAGAAAAAAAGCTAAAGACGCCTGGACTAGCGCGCCCACGCTAGTGGTCGCGCTAGTCAGGTTTCTCACTGTCCCTGGTATATTCCACTAGCGCGGCCGCGCTAAAGCTCGCGCTAGTGAGGTTTTTTACTGTTTCTGTATTTTTTCAGAAATTATTATTGTTTTATTTTACAGCAATACAGATTATTAACAATCTTAAGGAAATTACATTTTTATTTTCTGTATTCTGTTTGTGGAGATTAAAACCTGTGTGTTTCCTACTCCTTCTGAATTTTATTATTCTGATTTGAAGATATAAAAACTTCATCAGAGTTTTGAAATTCAGAAAACGATTTGAAGAACATAAAAACTTCATCGTTTTCTGTGAAACAGTATATAAAGACTTCGATTTTTATTTATTATACATACTAATTATTATTGATTACAATATTGTTTACTGTTCTGGTTTTGCCATTAATTGAACTCTTCTGTTGTTGCCAGTGAGAAATGGCAATTGATAACGAAAATTCTTCTGCTACTATTGCGGCAACGACGATAGCCTCGTCGAGCCGGACGGCTGTTCCACCGGCAGAAAAATCGGGAAAATTTTCTGGAGCCAACTTCAACGGATGGCAGCATAGGGTGTTCTTCTGGCTTACCACACTTGGTATGCATAAATTGACTAGTGAAGAGCCTCCAGTACTTGATGCGGACATGCCGGACAATGAAAAGTTCATGATTATTGAGGCGTGGAAGCAGACAGATTTTCTTTGCAAAGGTTACATTTTAAGTGCTTTAGAGGATGACTTGTACAATGTGTACAGTGCGATAAATACTTCGAAAGAATTATGGGACGCACTTGAGAAGAAGTACAAGACAGAAGATGCATACTTGAAGAAGTTCGTGGTTGCCAAATTTCTAGACTATAAAATGATAGACAACAAAACTGTGGGAACCCAAGTTCAGGAACTTCAACTTATTTTTCATGACCTTATTGCTGAAGGTATGGTCGTGAATGAAGCATTTCAAGTGGCTGCAATGATTGAAAAGTT
>ML370231.1:0-13816 GCA_005239525.1 Nicotiana knightiana
GTACTGGATAGCATGATATTTGTCCAGTACATCAAATATGACCCAAGTAACCATAACCAACGCTTCGTTTTATGGCAATTAAACTGGAATTCTGCAAGTCGTGCCTGTATTATCGCCTGCCATGGTCTAGACCGGACACCTTAATACGGAGTCGGTACTGGATAGCATAATATTTATCCAGGTCATCAAATACGACCCAAGGAACCATAACCAACGCTTCGTTTTATGGCAATTAAACTGGAATTCTGCAAGTCGTGCCTGTATTATCGCCTGCCATGGTCTAGACCGGACACCTTAATACGGAGTCGGTACTGGATAGCATAATATTTATCCAGGTCATCAAATACGACCCAAGGAACCATAACCAACGCTTCGAAATGATCAAATTACATTTTTTTGGCACTTTATGGTAATTAAACTGGAATTCCGTCAGTCGTGCCTCTATTATCGCCTGCCATGGTCCAGTCTAGACGCCTTGGTACGGTGCCGGGACCAGATTGCATGATATTTCTCTGGGACATCAAATACGACCCAAGGAGCCATAACCAACGCTTGGAAATGATCAAGTTACATTTTTTGGCATTTTATGGCAAATTGGAATTTTGCCCGCCGTGCCTCTATTATCGCCTACGATGGTCCAGCCCGGATGCCTTGGTATGGAGCCGATACCAAATCGCATGGTATTTGTCCGGGACATCAAATACAACAAAATTAACCATAACCAACGCTTCGAAATGATCAAGTTACATTTTTTTGCATTTTATGGCAATTAAACTGGAATTCCACCAGTCGTGCCTATATTATCGCCTGCCATGGTGCAGGCCGCACACCTTGGTACGGAGATTTGATATTTGTCCAGGACATCAAAGACAACCCAAGAAACCATAACCAACTCTTCGAAACAATCAAGTTACATTTTTTGGAATTTTATGGCAAATAAACTGGAATTCCGCCAAGTCGTGCCTGTATTGTCGCCTGCCATAGTCCAGGCCGGACGCCTTGGTACGTAGCCGGTACTGAATCACATGATATTTTTCCGGGACTTCAAATACGACTCGAGGAACCATAACCAATGCTTCAAAATGATCAAGTTACACTTTTTGGAATTTTATTGCAATTAAACTAGAATTTCGCCAGCCGTGCCTGTATTATCGCCTGCCATAGTCCATACCGGACGCCTTGGTACGGAGCCGGTACTGGATAGCATGATATGTCTCCGAGAAATAAAATACGACACAAGGAACCATAACCAACGCTTCGAAATGATCAAGTTACATTTTTTGGGATTTTATTGTAATTAAACTTGAATTCAGACACTTGTGCCTGTATTATCACCTGCCATAGTCCAGACTGGACGCCTTGGTACAGAGCCGGTACTGGATAGCATGATATTTATCCGGGACATAAAATACGACCCAAGGAACCATAACCAATGCTTCGAAATGATCAAGTTACATCTTTTGGCATTTTATGGCTGTTAAACTAGAATTCCGCTAGTTGTGCCTGTATTATCGCCATCCATGGTCTAGGCCGGACGCCTTGGTATGGAGCCGATACCGGATCGCATGATATTTTTTTGGGACATCAAATAAAACCCAAGGAACCATAACGAACTCTTCGAAATGGTCAAGTTACATTTTTTTGTCTTTTTATGGCAATTAAACAGGAATTCCGCTAGTCCTGCCTGTAATATCGCCTGCCATGGTCCAGACCGGACGCCTTGGCACAGGGCTGGTACTGGATTGCATAATATTTGTCCGGGACATCAGATACCACCCAAGGAACCATAACCAACGCTTGGAAATGATCAACTTACATTTTTTGGTATTTTATGGCAATTAAATTGGAATTCTTCTAGTCGTGCCTGTATTATCGCCTGCCATGGTCCAGGCCGGACGCCTTGGTACGGAGTCGATATCGGATCATATGATATTTGTCTGGGACATCAAATACAACACAAGGAACCATAACCAACTCTTCAAAATTATCAAGTTACATTTTTTGGCATTTTATGGCAATTAAACTGGAATTCCGCCAGCCGTGCCTGTATTTATCACCTCCCTTGGTCCAGACCGGACGCCTTGCTATGAATCCGGTACCGAATCGCATGATATTTGACCGGGACATTAAATATGACCCAAGGAACCATAACCAANCGCCTGCCATGGTCCAGGCCGGACGCCTTTGTACGGAGCCGGTACCGGATAGCATGATATTTGTCTGGTACATCAAATACAACCCAAGAAATCTAACCAACGCTTCAAAATGAACAAGTTATATTTTTTGGCATTTTATGACAATTAAACTGGAATTCCGCAAGTCGTGCCTATATTATCGCCTGCCATGGTCCAGATCGGACGCCTTAATATGCAGCCGGTACTCGATAGCATGATATTCATCCAGGTCATCAAATACGACCCAAGGAACCGTAACCAAAGCTTCGAAATGATCAAAATACAATTAAACTGGAATTCCGCCAGTCGTGCCTCTATTATCGCCTGCCATGGTCCAGTCCAGACGCCTTGGTACCGGATTGCATGATATTTCTCCAGGACATCAAATATGACCCAAGGAACCATAACCAGCTCTTCGAAATTATCAAGTTACAGGTTTTTTTGCATTTTATGGTAATTAAACTGGAATTCCGCCAGTCGTGCCTATATTATCGCCTACCATGGTCTAGGCCAGACACCATGGTACGGAGCCGGTACCGGACCGTATGATATTTGTCCGGGACATCAAATACGACCCAAGGAACCATAACCAATGCTTCGAAATGATCAAGTTACATTTTTTGGCATTTTATGGTAATTAAACTGGAATTCCGCCAAGTCGTGCCTGTATTATCGCCTGCCATAGTCCATGCCGGACGCCTTGGTACGGAGCCGGTACTGGATAGCATGATATTTCTTAGGGACATAACATACGACACAAGGAACCATAACCAATGCTTCGAAATGATCAAGTTACATTTTTTTGCATTTTATTGTAATTAAACTTGAATTCTGCCACTCGTTCCTGTATTATCGCCTGCCATAGTCCAGACTGGACGTCTTGGTGCAGAGCCGGTACCGGATAGCATGATATTTGTCCGGGACATCAAATACGACCCAAGGAACCATAACCAATGCTTCGAAATGATCAAGTTACATCTTATGGCATTTTATGGCTATTAAACTAGAATTCCGCTAGTCGTGCCTGTATTATCATCATCCATGGTCCAGGCCGGACGCCTTGGTATGGAATCGATACCGGATCGCATGATATTTTTCTGGGACATCAAATAAAACCCAAGGAACCATAACAAACTCTTCGAAATCGTCAAGATACATTTTTTGTCTTTTTATGGCAATTAAACTGGAATTCCGTCAGTCGTGCCTGTATTATCACCTGCTATGGTCCACGCTGGACGCCGTTGTATGTAGTCGGTACCGAATCGCATGATATTTGTCCGGGACATCAAATATGACCCAAGTAACCATAACCAACGCGTCAAAATGATCAAGTTACATATTTTGGCATTTTTTGGCAATTAAACTTGAATTCCGCCAGTCATGCTTGTATTATCGCCTGCCATGGTCCAGGTCGGACTCCTTGGTACGGAGCCAGTACCAAATCTCATGATCTTTGTCCAAGACATCAAATATGACACAAGGAACCACAACTAACGCCTCGAAATGATCATGTTACAATTTTTGGCATTTTACGGCAATTAAATTGGAAATTTCGTCCAAGGATAAATACGGGCGAGAGACCGATACCGAACAAGTACCGCGAGGGAAAGATGAAAAGGAATTTTAAAAGAGAGTCACAGAATGCTTGAAATCTTCGAGAGGGAAGCGGATAGGGGCCGGCGATGTGCCCCGGTCGGACGTGGAATGGTGTTGAGCCGGTCCGCCGATCGAATCGGGGCGTGGACCAGCATGGTTGTGGCATGATATTTCTCCGAAACATCAAATACGACACAAGGAACCATAACCAACGCTTTAAAATGATCAAGTTTTATTTTTTTGCATTTTATGGCAATTAAACGGGAAATCCGCCACTCGTTACTATATTATCGCCTGCCATGGTACAAGCCGAACGCCTTGGTACGGAGCCTGTACCGGGTCACATGATATTTTCTGGGATATGAAATATGACCCAAGGAACCATAACCAATGCTTCGAAATGATCAAGTTACATTTTTTGGCATTTTATGGCAATTAAACTGGAATTCCGTCAGTCGTGCCTCTGTTATCACCTGCCATGGTCCATGAAGGACGCCTTGGTGCAGAGCGGGTACCGGATCGCATGATATTTCTCCAGGACATCAAATACGACCCACGGAACCATAACCAAAGCTCTGAAATGGTCAAGTTACATTTTTTGGCATGTTATGGCAATTAAACTGGAATTCCGACAGTCGTGCTTGTATTATCGCCTACCATGGTCCAGGCCGGACGCCTTTGTACGGAGCCAATATCGGGTCGCATGAAATTTTCCGTGAAATGAAATATGACCCAAGGAACCATAACCAACGCTTCGAAATGATCAAATTACATTTTTTGGACATTAAACTTGAAATCCGCTAGTCATGCCTGTAATATCGCATTCCATGGTCCAGGTTGGATCCTTGGTACGGAGATGGTACCAAATCTCATGATATTTGTCCAAGACATCAAATATGACATAAGGAACCATAACCAACGCTTCGAAATGATTAGTTTACATTTTTTGGAATTCTATGGCAATTAAACTAGAATTCTGCCAGTCGTGCATGTAGTATCGCCTGCTATGGTCCAGTCCGGACGCCTTGGTATGGAGCCGGTACTGGATCGCATGATATTTTTCCGGGAAATCAAATACGACCCAAAGAACCATAACCATCGCTTCTAAATGATCAAGTTACATTTTTTGGCATTTTATAGCAATTAAACTTGAATTCAGCCAATCGTGCCTATATTATCACCTGCCATGGTCCAGGCCGGATGCCTTGCTACGGAGCTGGTACCGCATCGCATGATATTTCTCAGGGACATCAAATACGACCCAAGGAACCATAACCAACACTTCGAAATGATCAAGTTACATTTTTNTTGTCTGGGACATCAAATATGACCCAAGGAACCATAACCAACGCTACGAAATGATCAAGTTAATTTTTTTAGCATTTTATGGCAATTAAACTAGAATTCAGCCAGTCGTGCTTGTATTATCGCCATCCATGATCCATGCCGGACGCCTTGGTACAGATCTGGTACCGGATCAAATTATATTTGTCTGGGACATCAAATACAACCCAAGAAACCATAACCAACTCTTCGAAAATATTTTTTGGCATTTTATGGCAATTAAACTAGAATTCTGCCAAGTCGTGCCTGCATTATCGCCTTCCATGGTCCAGGTCGGACGCCTTGGTACGNCAGGACACCAAATACAACCCAATGATTCATAACCAACGCTTTGAAATGATCAAGTTTCATTTTTTAGCATTTTATTGCAATTAAACCGGAATTCCGCCAGCCCTGCCTGTATTATCGCCTGCCATAGGCCAGGCCGGACGCCTTGGTACGAAGCCGGTACCGGATCATGTGATATTTCTTTGGGACATCAAATACGACCCAAGGAACAATAACCAACGCTTCGAAATGATCAAGTTACATTTTTTGGTATTTTATGGAAATTAAACAGGAATTCCGCCATTCGTGCCTGTATTATCCCCCGCCATGGTCCAAGCCGGACGCCTTGGTACGAAGCCGATAACGGGTCGCATGATATTTTTCCGGGACATTAAATATGATCCAAGGAACCATAACCAATGCTTCGAAATGATCAAGTTACATTTTTTGAAATTTTATGGCAATTAAACTGGCATTGCGCCAGTTGTGCCTGTATTACCGCCTGCCATGGTCCAGGCCGGACGCCTTGGTACGGTGCCAGTACCGCATCACATGATATTTTTTCGGGACATCAAATACAACCCAAGGAACCATAAAAATGCTTTGAAATGATGAAGATACATTTTTTGGTATTTTATGGCAATTAAACTAGAATTCTGCAAGTCGTGCTTGTATTATTGACTGCCATGGTCCAGGCCGGACGCCGTGGTACGTAGCCGGTACTGAATTGCATTATATTTGTTCGGTACATAAAATATGACCCAAGGAACCATAACCAAAACTTTGAATTGATCAAGTTACATTTTTTGGCATTTTATGGCAATTAAACTGGAATTGCGCCAACCATGCCTATATTATCGCCTGCCGTGGTCCAGGTCGGACTCCTTATTACGGAGACGGTACCGAATCTCTTGATATTTGTCCGAGACATCAAATACGACACAAGGAACCATAACCAATGCTTCTAAATTATCAAGTTAAATTTTTTGGCGTTTTATGGCAATTAAATTGGAATTTCGCCAGTCGTGCCTGTACTATCGCCTGCACTGGTCCAGGACGGACGCCGTATGGAGCCGTTACCGGATCATATGATATTTTTCTAGGACATCAAATACGATCCAAGGAACCATAACCAACGCTTCAAAATGATCAAGTTACATTTTTTGGCATTTTATGGCAATTAAACTGTAATTCCACCAATCGTGCATGTATTATTGCCTGCCATGAACAAGGTCGGACGCCTTGGTACGGAGCCGGTATTGGATATCATGATATTTATCCAAGACATCATATACGACCCAAGGAACCATAACCAATGCTTCGAAATGATCAAGTTACATTTTTTGGCATTTTATGGCAATTAAACTGAAAATCCGCCAGTCGTGCCTATATTAGCGCCTGCCATGGTCTAGGGCGGACGCCTTGATATGGAGCCCGTATCGGATAGCATGATATTTGTCTGGGACATCAAATAAGACCCAAGGAACTCTAACCAATACTTTGAAATGACCACGTTACATTTTTTGTCATTTTATGGCAATTGAACTGGAATTCCGCTAGTCGAGCCTGTAATATCGCCTCCCATGGTCCAGGCCGGACGCCTTGGTACAGAGCTGGTACCGGATCGTATGATATTTATCCGGGACATTATATATGACCCAAGGAACCATAACATACGCTTCGAAATGATCAAGTTAAATTTTTTGGCATTTTATGGCAATTAAACTGGAATTCCGTCAATCGTGCCTCTGTTATCGCCTGCCACGGTCCAGGCCGGACGGCTTGGTACAGAGCCGGTACCGGAATGCATGATATTTCTCCAGGACATCAAATACGACCCATGGAACCATAACCAATGCTCTGAAATGATCAAGTTACATATTTTTGGCATTTTATGGCAATTAAATTGAAATTCCGCCAGTCGTGCCTGTATTATNAAAATCATATACAACCCAAGGAACCATAACCAACTCTTTGAAATTATCAAGTTACATTTTTCTGCATTTTCTCGCAATTAAACTTGAATTCCGCCAAGTCATGCCTGTATCATCGCCTGCCATGGTCCAGACTGGACGCTGTGGTACGTAGCCGGTACCAAATCATATGATATTTTTTCGGGACGTCAAATATGACCCAAGGAACCATAACCAAAACTTCAAAATGATGAAGTTACATTTTTTGGCATTTATTGCAATTAAACTGGAATTCCGCCAAGTCGTGCCTGTATTATCGCCTACCGTGGTCCAGACCGGACGCCGTGGTACGTAGCTGGTACCGAATCGCATGATATTTGTCCGGAAAATTAACATGACCCAAGGAACCATAACCAAAACTTCAAAATGATGAAGTTACATTTTTTGGCATTTATTGCAATTAAACTGGAATTCCGCCAAGTCGTGCCTGTATTATCGCCTACCGTGGTCCAGACCGGACGCCGTGGTACGTAGCTGGTACCGAATCGCATGATATTTGTCCGGAAAATTAACATGACCCAAGGAACCATAACCAAAACTTCGAAATGATCAAATTACATTTGTTGGCATTTTTATGGCAATTAAACTGGAATTCAGCCAGTCGTGCCTGTATTATCGCCATCCATGGTCGAGGCCGGGCGCCTTGGTATGGATCCGATACCGGATCGTGTGATATTTGTCCGGGACATCAAATACAACCCAAGAAACCCTAACCAACTCTTCAAAAGGATAAAGTTACATTTTTTGGCAGTTTATGCCAATTAAACTAGAATTCAGCCAAGTTGTGCCTGCATTATCGCCTTCCATGGTCCAGGCCGGACGACTTGGTACGTAGCCGGTACCGAATTGCAAGATAATTGTCCGGGACATCAAATACAACCCAAGGATTCATAACCAATGCTTCGAAATGATCAAGTTACATTTTTTGGAATTTTATGGCAATTAAACTGGAATTCCGGAAGTTGTGCCTGTATTATTGCCTGCCATGGTCTAGGCCAGACGCCGTGGTACGTAGCCAGTACCGAATCACATGATATTTTTTCGGTACATCTAATATGACCTAAGGAACCATAACCAAAACTTTTAAATAATCAAGTTACATTTTTTGGCTTTTTATGGCAATTAAACTGGAATTCCGCCAGTCGTGCCTGTATTAGCGCCTGCCATGGTCTAGGTCGGACGCCTTGGTACGGAGCCGATACCGGATCGTATGATATTTGTCCTGTACATCAAAATATGACACAAGGAACCATAACCAACAATTCGAAATGATCAAGTTATATTTTTTGGCATTTTATGGCAATTAAACTGGAATTCCGCCAGTCGTGCCTGTATTAGCGCCTGCCATGGTCTAGGTCGGACGCCTTGGTACGGAGCCGATACCGGATCGTATGATATTTGTCCTGTACATCAAAATATGACACAAGGAACCATAACCAACAATTCGAAATGATCAAGTTATATTTTTTGGCATTTTATGGCAATTAAACTGGAATTCCGTCGGTCGTGCCTCTATTATCGCCTCCCATGGTCCAGGCCGGACGCCTTGGTACAGATCCGATATCGGATTTCATGATATTTCTCCAGGACATCAAATACGACCCATGGAACCATAACCAACGTTCTAAAATGATCAAGTTACATATTTTCCGCATTTTATGGCAATTAAACTGGAATTCTGCACAGTCGTGCATGTATTATCGCCTGCCACGGTCCAGGCCGAAGGCCTTGGTATGGAGCCGGTATCGGATCGCATGATATTTGTCCAGGACATCAATCACGACCAAAGGAACCATAAAAAACGCTTCGAAATGATCAAGTAAGATATTTTGGCATTTTATGGCAATTAAACTAGAATTCCGCCAGTCGTGCCTGTATTATCGCCTGCCATGATCCAGGCCGGACGCCTTGGTATGAAGCCGGTACCGGATTCCATGATATTTGACCGGGACATCAAATAATACCCAAGGAACCATAACCAACGCTTCGAAATGATCAAGTTACATTTGTTGGCATTTAATGGCAATTAAACTGGAATTCCGCCAGTCGTGCCTGTATTATCGCTAGCCATGGTCCAGGCCGGACGCCTTCGTATGGTGCCGGTACCGATTTTCATGATATTTGTCCGCGACATAAAATATAACCCAAGGAACCATAACCAATGCTTCGAAACGATGAAGTTACAAGTTTTGGCATTTTATGGCAATTAAACTGGAATTCCGTCAGTCGTGCCTCAATTATCGCCTGCCATGGTCCAGGTCGGACGCCTTGGTATAGAGCCGGTACCGGATCGCATGATATTTCTCCAGGACATCAAATACGACCCACGGAACCATAACCAACGCTCTGAAAATGATCAAGTTACGTATTTTTGGCATTTTATGGAAATTAAACTGAAATTCTGATAGTCGTGCCTTTTATTATCGCGTGCCATGGTACAGGCCGGACGCCTTGGTACGGAGCCGGTACCAGGTCGCATGATATTGTCCTGGTTATGAAATATGACCCCAAGGTACGATAACCAACGCTTCGGAATGATCAAGTTACATTTTTTAGAATTTTATGGCAATTATACTAGAATTCTGCCAGTCGTGCCTGTATTATCGCCTGCCATGGTCCACGCCGGACGCCATGGTACGGAGCCGGTACCGGGTCGCATGATATTTTTTCGGGACATTAAATAAGACCCAAGAAACTATAGCATACGCTTCGAAATGATCAGGTTACATTTGTTGGCATTTTATGGCAATTAAACTGGAATTCCGCCAGTCTTGCCTCTATTATCGCCTGCCATGGTCCAGACCGGACGCCTTGGTACAGAGCTGGTATCGGATCGCATGATATTTCTAAAGGACATCAAATACGACCCACAGAACCATGACCAACGCTCTGAAATAATCAAGTTACATATTTTTGCCATTTTATGGCAATTAAACTGGAATTCCGATAGTCGTGCCTGTATTATCGCCTGCCATGGTACAGGCCGGACGCCTTGGTACGAAGCCGGTACTGGGTTACATGATATTTTTTGGGATATGAAATATGACCCAAGGAACCATAACCAACGCTTCGAAATGATCAAGTTATATTTTTTGTCATTTTATGGCAATTAAACTGGAATTCCGCCACTCGTGCTTGTATTAGCGCCTACCACGGTCCAGGCCGGACGCCTTGGTCTAGAGACAGTACCGGATCGCATGATATTTTTCGTAGACAAAAAATACGGTCCAAGGAACCATAACCAACGCTTCGAAATGATCAAGTTACATTTTTTGGCATTATATGGCAATTAAACTAGAATTCCGTCAGTCGTGCCTCTGTTATCACCTGCCATGGTCCAGGCAGGATGCCTTGGTACAGAGTCGGTACCAGATTGCATGATATTTCTCCAGGATATCAAATACGACCGACGAAACCATAACCGACGCTCTAAAATGATCAAGTTACATTTTTTTGGCATGTTATGGCGATTAAACTGGAATTCCGACATTCGTGCCTGTATTATCGCCTGCCATGGTCCAGGCCGGATGGCTTGGTACGGAGCCAGTACCGGGTCGCATGACATTGTCCGTGATATGAAATATGACCCAAGTAACCATAACCAACACTTCGAAATGATTAGTTTACATTTTTTGACATTTTATGGAAATTAAAGTGGAATTCTGCCAGTTGTGCATGTTTTATCGCCTGCCATGGTCCAGTCCGGACGCCTTGGTACGGAGCCGGTACTGGATTGCATGATATTTTTCCAGGACATCAAATACGACCCAAAGAACCATAACCAACGCTTCTAAATGATCAAGTTACATGTTTTGGCATTTTATAGCAATTGAACTTGAATTCAGCCAATCATACCTGTATTATCACCTGTGATGGTCCAGCACGTACGCATTGCTACGGAGCCAGTACCGGATCGCATGATATTCCTCAGGGACATCAAATACGACCCAAGGAACCATAACCAACACTTCGAAATGATCAAGTTACATTTTTGGCATTTTATGGCAATTAAATTGGAATTCCGCCAATCGTGCCTGTATTACCGCCTGCCATGGTCCAGGCCGGACGCCTCAGTACGGAGCCTGTACCAGATCACATGATATTTGTCCGGGACATCAAATATGACCCAAGTAACCATAACCAATGCTACGAAATGATCAAGTTACATTTTTTGGTATTTTATGGCAATTAAACTGGAATTCAGCCAGTCGTGCCTGTATTATCGCCATCCATGGTCCATGCCGGACGCCTTGGTACGGATNNNNGATCACATGATATTTGTCCGGGACATCAAATATGACCCAAGTAACCATAACCAATGCTACGAAATGATCAAGTTACATTTTTTGGTATTTTATGGCAATTAAACTGGAATTCAGCCAGTCGTGCCTGTATTATCACCATCCATGGTCCATGCCGGATGCCTTGGTACGGACCTGGTACCGGATCACATAATATTATTCTGGGACATCAAATACAACCCAAGAAACCATAACCAACTCTTCGAAAGGATTTTTTGGCATTTTATGGCAATTAAACTAGAATTCTGCCAAGTCGTGCCTACATTATCGCCTTCTATGATTCAGACCGGACGCCTTGGTACGTAGCCGGTACCGAATCGTATGATATTTGTCCGGGAAATCAAATACATCCCAAGGATTCATAACCAATGCTTTGAAATTATCAAGTTACATTTTTTGGAATTTTATTGCAATTAAACTGAAATTCCGCCAGCTGTGCCTGTATTATCGCCTGCCATAGTCCATGCCGGACGCCTTGGTACGAAGCCGGTACCGGATCACATGATATTTCTCCGGGAAATCAAATACGACCCAAGGAACCATAACCAATGCGTCGAAATGATCAAGTTAAATTTTTTGGCATTTTATGGCAATTAAACTGGAATTTCGCCCGTCGTGCCTGTATTATCGCCTCCCATGGTCCAGGCCGGATGCCTTGGTACGGAGCCGGTTCCGGATCGCATGATATTTTTCCGGACATCAAATACGACCCAAGGAACCATAACCAATGCTTCGAAATGATCAAGTTACACTTTATGGAAATTAAACTGGAATTCCGCCAGTCGTGCATGTATTATCACCACCCACGGTACAGGCCGGACACCTTGGTATGGAGCCGGTACTGGATTGCATGATATCGGTCTGGGACATCAAATAGGACCCAAGTAACCATAATCAACTCTTCGAAATGATCAAGATACATTTTTTGTCATTTTATGGAAATTAGACTGGAATTCCGCTAGTCGTGCTTGTAATATCGCCTGCCATGGTCCAGGCCGGACGCCTTGGTACGGAGCTGGTACCGGATCACATGATATTTGTCTGGGACATCAAATATGACCCAAGATCCCATAACCAACACTTCGAAATGATCAAGTTACATTTTATGGCAATTAATTTGGAATTCCGCCAGTCGTGCCTGTATTATCGCCATCCATGGTCCTGGCCGGAAATCTTGGTATGGAGCTGATACCGGATCGCATGATATTTTTCCGGGACATAAAATACATCCCAAGTAACCATAACCAACTCTTCGAAATGATCAGGTTACATTTTTTGGCATTTTATGGCAATTAAACTGGAATTCCGTCAGTCGTGCCTCTATTATCGCCTACCATCGTGCAGGCCGGACATCTTAGTACGAAGCCGGTACCGGGTCGCATGATATTTGTCTGGGAAATCAAATTCAACACAAGGAACCATAACAAACACTTCAAAATGATCAAGTTACATTTTTTGGCATTTTATGGCAATTAAACTGGAATTCGCGAGTCGTGCTTGTTTTATCACCTGCCATGGTCCAGGCCGGACGCCTTGGTACGAAGCCGGTACCCAATCACATGATATTTAACTGGGACATCTGATATGACCCAAGGAACCATAACCAACGCTTCGAAATGGTCAAGTTACATTTTTTGGCATTTTATGGCAATTAAACTGGAATTCCGCCAGTCGTGCCTGTATTATCGCATGCCATGGTCCAGGCCGGATGCCTTGGTACGGAGCCGGTACCGGATAGCATGATACTTGTCCGGGACATCGAATACAACCCAAGTAACCATAACCAACACTTCGAAATAATCAAGTTACATATTATGGCAATTAAACTGATATTCCGCCAGTTGTGCCTGTATTATCATCATCCATGGTCCAGGCCGGACACCTTGGTATGGAGCCGGTATCGGATCGCATGATATTTGTCCGGGACATCAAATACGACCCAAGGAACCATAACCAACGTTTCAAAATGATCAAGTTACATTTTATGGCAATTAAACTGGAATTCAGCCAGTCGTGCGTGTATTATCACCATTCATGGTTCAGGCCGGACACCTTGGTATGGAGCCGGTACCAGATTGCATGATATTTGTCCGGGACCTCAAATACGACCCAAGTAACCATAACCAACTCTTCTAAATGATCAAGTTACATTTGTTTGGCA
>ML370234.1:2590-23099 GCA_005239525.1 Nicotiana knightiana
AAAAAAAATAGCCCGGACCCGTTTAGGCCCGCTTGGCCCGCGGGCTCGGCCCACTTAGCCCGGGCCCATGTGGGCTTAGGCCCATAGGGGGCCGGTTCCACACATATGGTCCGTTTGGCCCGGGCCCGTTTGGCCCGGGCCCGCATAACCCAGGCCCGCATAGCCCGGGCCCGCTTAGCCCGGCCCGCTTAGCCCGTTTGGCCCGGGCCCGACCCGTTAGCCACCCCTACTCTCAACCCTTCCTATCAAACACGTCAATTATGGTTGCCAACGACATGATCAAACATAGGTACGCACCTGGAAAAGGGCTCGGGGTGTCCTTGCAAGGCATTAAAGAAACCGTCACTTTGCCTGCCAATAAAAAGTTTTTTGGCATAGGGTTTCAAGCTACCCCAGACGATGAACAATGGGCTGACCAACGCAAGAAAATGGTTGGGTATTGCCTCAGCCAATCCCACATATCACCGCATCATTTTTCAAGCCAAAATATGTGGAAGAAGAAGAAGAGGTTTTCACGGCCGAAGAAATAGAAGAAATATGCAGAACAATGAGGCAAATGTTGTATGAGCCCCATATGGTCCAACCAGGAGAGGGCTCCAGCACTGCCGAAGTACAGTATATGGGACCTGGTGCCAAGTTGCGAAACTGGGAGGCTACTCCGTTCCCCGTCCGCTGGGAGTCTCGGTAGTTCAGCTTTTGCCATCCTTTCTACAGTATGAGTTATTTCAGGGTGTAACTCAAGTTTTAAATTCTTGCCTTTAAATTTTGATGTAAACCCTCCTATTTTCAAATTCAATGAAATGAAATCAAAATTTCATCGTCTACTATTCTTTCTGATTTTTGTTTACTTTTTTTTTTTCAGTCCTAGTAATGCGGCTTTAAAAAATATGACATGCTTGCGGACTTTCTGCTCTGATCCTAATACATCGTCTAACCTCGAAATAATGAATCAAGAACTGGAATATGACAAAGAAGAGGCTTTTAGGGAAATAAATAGAGAATTAGAACAATTCGAGAATAAGCCTAAGCCAAATTTAAACGAAATGGAACCTGTTAACTTGGGCAGTGAAGAAGAGATTCGAGAAACCATGATAAGCGTTTATGCGGATGAAAAGACTAAAGACGCCTTGATTCAACTCCTGTTAGAATTCAAGGACGTATTTGCTTGGTCCTACGACGACATGCCCAGACTAAGTATGAACTTGGTGGTGCACAAATTGCCAACCTACCCCNGGCTAGCCAATGTGGTTCCGGTGCCTAAAAAGGACGGAAAGGCTCGAGTATGTGTCGACTACCCGGATCTGAATAAAGCCAGTCCCAAAGATAATTTTCCGCTGCCAAATATACACATCTTAGTGGACAATTGTGCCAAACATGAGGTACAATCTTTTGTCGATTGCTATGCCGGATATCACCAAGTGTTGATGGATGAAGAAAATGCAGAAAAGACAGCATTCACTACACCCTGGGGAACATACTGTTACCGGGTCATGCCGTTTGGTTTAAAGAACGCTGGGGCTACTTAAATGAGGGCCATGACTGCCATATTTTTGATGACATGATACATCAGGAGATTGAGGTGTACGTGGATGATGTGATCATTAAGTCCAGAACCCAAAATGACCATGTGCAGCATTTGAGGAAATTCTTCGAACGCCTGCGCAGATATAATTTGAAGTTAAACCCAGCCAAATGCGCTTTCGGAGTTCCATCCGGAAAATTACTGGGATTTATAGTCAGTCGACGGGGCATCGAGCTGGACCCAACAAAGATAAAATCTATCCGGGATCTCCCACCCCCAAGAACCAAGAAGGAAGTCATGAGTCTGTTGGGTAGGTTGAATTACATCAGCAGGTTCATCGCTCAGTTGACCTCCACATGCGAGCCTATATTCAAGCTATTGAAAAACGATGCGGCCATCGAATGGACAGACGAGTGCCGGGGCGCTTTTGACAAGATCAAAGAATATCTGTCAAATCCTCCAGTGTTAGTCCCACCAGAACCAGGGAGACCTTTGTTCCTATACCTGACGGTGCTAGAAAATTCCTTTGGGTGTGTTCTCGGGCAACACGATGCAACCGGGAAGAAAGAGCAGGCCATTTATTACTTAAGTAAGAAGTTCACAAACTACGAGGCCAAGTATTCTCAGTTAGAAAGGACTTGCTGCGCTCTAACTTGGGTTGCTCAGAAGCTCAGACATTATCTGCTGGCTTATACCACCTACCTCATCACGAGGCTGGATCCTTTGAAGTACATATTCCAAAAGCCAATGCCCACCGGGAGATTAGCCAAATGGCAAATCTTGCTCACAGAATTCGATATTGCTTATGTCACTCGCACAACTATGAAAGCTCAAGCATTGGCCAATCATCTAGCTGAAAATCCGGTCGATGATGAATACCAGACTTTGAACACTTATTTTCCGAATGAAGAAATCAATTCCATCGAAGTAATCTCGGAAGGCACTGACACTTGGAAAATGTTCTTCGATGGGGCAGCTAATACGAAAGGTATTGGGATAGGGGAAATCTTGATTTCACTCGCGGGACAAGACTACCCAGCCACGGTCCGCCTCCGTTTCTTCTGCACAAACAATACTGCCAAATATGAAGCTTGTATAATGGGCATGAACATGGCCGTTGACATGGATGTAGAAGAATTGTTGATCATGAGGGACTCCGATTTGGTCATTAAGAAGGCTCAGGGAGAGTGGGAAACTCGAGATGTCAAACTCCTTCCCTACAGGCAGCATATGGAGAATCTTAGTAAATGATTCAAAACCGTCGAATTCAGGTATATTCCTCGGTGCCACAATGAGTTAGCTGATGCTTTGGCCACCCTAGCTGCAATGCTACCCTATCCAGGTAATGTTCGCATAGACCCATTGGAGATCAAAATCAAGGAGAGACATGGTTACTGCAACACGGTCGAAGTAGAGTCCGATGTCCAACCATGGTATTATGATATTAAAAGATTTTTGAAGACAAAAGAATATCCCGAGCAGGCCAACGGGGACCAAAAGAGAACCATCCGAAGGCTCGCCAACAGTTTCTTCCTGAGTGGGGAAGTATTGTATAAAAGGACACACGATCTAAATCTGTTAAGATGTGTAGACTTCAAAGAAGATGAAAAGGTCATGGGCGAGGTCCACTCAGGAGTATGCGGTCCCCACATGAATGGGTACGTCATCACAAAGAAAATCTTGCGGGCTGGATATTATTGGATGACCATGGAGAAAGATTGTTTCGGTTTCGTCCGGAAGTGCCATAAGTGTCAAATACATGGCGACCTAATCCATGCGCCACCTTCAGAACTGCATCCTATGTCGGCACCCTGGCCATTTGTTGCTTGGGGAATGGATGTCATTGGGCCAATCGAGCCAAGGGCCTCAAACGGGCACAGATTCATTTTGGTTGCTATCGACTATTTCACGAAATGGGTCGAGTCCGTCACGTTCAAAGCTGTCATTAAGAAAGTGGTGGTGGATTTCGTGCACACTAATATCATCTGTTGTTTTGGTATCCCAAAAACTATCATTACCGACAACGCCGCAAATCTAAACAATAACTTGATGAGAGAGGTATGTGAACAGTTCCAGATAACACACCGCAACTCGACCCCTTACTGGCCCAAAGCAAATGGTGCCGTTGAAGCAGCAAACAAAAACATCAAGAAAATTCTCAGGAAAATGATTCAAACATCTAGACAATGGCATGAAAAGTTGCCTTTTGCATTGTTGGGATACCGCACGACCGTGCGTACATCGGTGGGAGCTACCCCTTACCTATTGGTTTATGGCACAGAAGCCGTGATACCCACTGAAGTTGAAATTCCTTCCCTTCGGGTTATTGTTGAAGCAGGAATTGAAGACAATGAGTGGGTCAAGAGCCGACTGGAGCAATTAACTCTGATTGATGAGAAAAGAATGGCCGCAGTATGCCACAGACAATTATACCAGCAAAGAATGGCCCGCGCTTACAACAAGAAAGTGCGACCTAGGAACTTCGAGGTAGGGCAACTCGTTTTAAGACGTATCCTCCCACACCACGAAGAAGCGAAAGGAAAATTCGCCCCAAATTGGAAAGGTCCATAAATCATAAGGAAATTGCTACCAAAATGAGCGTTATACCTGGGAGACATCAAAGGAAATGACCCCGAAACGGCTGTCAATGCAGATGCCGTCAAAAGGTACTATGTTTGATCCTCTATAAATCTGCAAGTGTTCTTCGCTTGGGATGACGAAGGCTCTCATTCTCGCTACCCAAACAACATTAACCCTTTTGCAAACCATTTGAGCCAGTTACTCTTCTTTGATTACCCTCTTTGGAACCCGAAGTTTCTTATTCAAAAAAAAAAAAAAAAAAACGACAAAATTTTCCTGAACTACGTTCGACTTGATTTCGAAAGGATACGTAGGCAGCCTCTCCCTGGGGTTCAGTCACACCAAAATAAAGATCCACATCTCCCCAAGAGTTTAAGCTGGGGCAAGTGTTAATATTCGGCAATGTGTCGCCGGAGGGGTTCCAAATTTGTAGTTCAATACAATTTCTTTGCAGCAAAACCCTGTTCAAGTCCTTCCGATCAATTGGCAAAGATGTCCAAAATTGGAGGATACAGTTGTTCGGAGCTGATACAAGCAATGAAAAAAATTAAAATGAGAGAGTCTTATCGGTGAAAACCCACACGGGCACTGTAAGGCGACGGTGAGTAGAGAAATTGAAAATGAGAGAGTCTTGTTAGTGAGAACTCGCAAAGAGCATTACAAGACGACAGTAAGAAGAGAAATGAGAGAGGTTAGTTGGTGAAAACCCGTAAAGGGCACCACTAATCGAAAAGGATAATGGATCACTGATATGGATGCAGTCCGGGGCAAGGTTTCTCTATCTCGGGGTAATAGCTGTGATGAATTTCTGAGAGCCGGACGGTTTACACGGATCAGACATCCAGTCCAAAAGGCATGTCAAGATCATTGAAGTCCACATGCACTCCAGATAAGTTCTTCTTTCCTTTCCCCCGAAAGGGATACTTTTTGTTTAAATTCATATTCTATTCTGTCATTTATTTTCTTTGAATCCCTTTTGGTCTAACTCTATTCTGAAACTAATGCAAAGAAAGGATGGCAAGACTGATTTACAAGGATCTCATTTGACATAGGCTAATATGCAAAAGGCACCCATCCTCGTTAGGGGCATCGAGTCGATCCCGACTGGCCGAAGTGGTCTATACTTCAAACTCAAAGCCGTGAAAGGAGGAAATCAAATTGAAGTGCCTATAAAGGCGATGGATGTTGAAAGGTTGAGCCCCGCGTAACTAACCATCTTGGCAAGGTTTGAAAACACAAAATATTCCCAATGACCTAAAGTTACAGTTGGAAGAAAAGTCAGAAATGAAAAGCCAATAAAGGCGAAATAAAGTTGGAAAGGTTAAGTCCCACACAACTAACCGTCGCAGCAGAATTCGAGGGCCAAAACTTCCCCCCGATACTCTGGAAATCCAAAAGAGAAAGCAAGTGAAAGGCCTACAAAGGCAAAATAAAATGCTGGGTCTCACGTGACCGATCGCCATGGTAAAATCTAGAAAGCCAAGGCCCCCGGGATTAGAGATGAAACCTAATCCACATCAAGCAAGTGGTTGAGATCTCCATCAAGAGAACTGAGATCAAGCGGTTGAAAATCAAGGCCGCAAAACAACCCACTGTTTCAAACTAACAAATGGTTCTTTGTTTGAAATTAGGAAATAGGTGCAAAAGCAACCGTGTAAAAGCAAGGGCAATCAGAAGGAATTGCGCAAGAGCTAGAAAGAGATTTGCAACATTGACTCCAAAGAAAGGAAGTTTCCTCCAAAATCTTTTCCCGTATATATATAAAAAGGATAAGAAGTTGAAATTGAATATGATGCAACCCTAAAAGTAGCATAGGACCCTCAACCCCTAACCAAACATTTTCCAACCAAGGATATCCTAGTCCTCAGTTGATGCCAACATAGGGTCCCACACCCAAGCAGACACCCGCATAACCTGGTGATCTCTTCTTTTTTCTGACAACGGCATAACCTGTTGATCACTCCCTTTTCCCCAGGAAACAGTATAACCTGTTGACCTTCCCAGACACCAGCATAACCTGGTGATCTTTCCTTTTCTTGACAACAACATAACCTGTTGATCATCTCCAGACACTGGCATAACCCAGTGATCTATTTTTTCCTAGGAACCAACATAATCTGTTGACCTTTCCAGACACCGGCATAACCTGGTGATCTCTTCTTTTTCTGACAACAACATAACCTGTTGATCACTCTCTTTTCCCCAGGCAACAACATAACCTATTGACCTTTCCAGACACCGGCATAACCTGGTGATCTCTTCTTTTTCTGACAACAACATAACCTGTTGATCACTCTCTTTTCCCCAGGCAACAACATAACCTATTGACCTTTCCAGACACAGGCATAACCTGGTGATCTTCCTGACAACAACATAACCTGTTGATCATTTCCAGACACTGGCATAACCCAGTGATCTCTTCCCCAGGCAATGACATAACCTGTTGACCTTTCCAGACACCAACATAACATGGTGATCTTTTTCCAGGCAACAACATGACCTATTGACCTTTCCAGACACCAGCATAACCCGGTGATCTTTTTCTGACAGCAGCATAACCTGTTGATCATTTCCCGACACTGGCATAACCCAACGATCTCTTCTTCCAGGCGACAACATAACCTGTTGACCTTCCCAGACACCAGCATAACCTGTTGATCTTTCCTTTTCTTGACAAAAGCATAACCTGTTGATCATCTCCAGGCACTGGCATAACCCAGTGATCTATTTTTTCCAAGGAAACAACATAACCTATTGAGCTTTCCAGACACCGGCATAACCTGGTGATCTCTTCTTTTTCCGACAACAACATAACCTGTTGATCGCTCTCTTTTCCCCAGGAAACAGCATAACCTGTTGACCTCTCCAGACACCAGCATAACCTGGTGATCTTTCTGAAAATGGCATAACCTGTTGATCACTCCCTTTTCCCTAGGCAATAGCATAACCTGTTGACCTTTCCAGACATCGGCATAACCTAGTGATCTTCCTGACAACAGCATAACCTGTTGATCATTTCCAGACACTGGCATAACCCAGTGATCTCTTCCCCAGGCAATGGAATAACCTGTTGACGTTTCCAGACACCAGCATAACCTAGTGATCATTTTCCAGGAAACAACATGACCTGTTGACCTTTCCAGACACCAGCATAACCTGGTGATCTTTTTCTGACAGCAGCATAACCTGTTGATCATTTCCCGACACTGGCATAACTCAATGATCTCTTCTTCCAGGCGACAGCATAACCTGTTGACCTTCCCAGACACCAGCATAACCTGGTGTTCTTTCCTTTTCTTGACAACAACATAACCTGTTGATCATCTCCAGGCACTGGCATAACCCAGTGATCTATTTTTTCCTAGGAAACAGCATAACCTATTGAGCTTTCCAGACACCGGCATAACCTGGTGATCTCTTCTTTTTCCGACAACAACATAACTTGTTGATCGCTCTCTTTTCCCCAAGCAACAGCATAACCTGTTGACCTCTCCAGACACCGGCATAACCTGGTGATCTTCCTGACAACAGCATAACCTGTTTATTATCTTCAGACACTGGCATAACCCAGTGATCTATTTTTTCCTAGGAAACAGCATAACCTATTTAGCTTTCCAGACACCGGCATAACCTGGTGATCTTCCTGACAACAGCATAACCTGTTTATTATCTTCAGACACTGGCATAACCCAGTGATCTCTTTGTCAGGCAACACCATGACCTGTTGACCTTTCCAGACACCAGCATAACCTGGTGATCCTTTCTTCTCCAGACATTGGCATAACCCAGTGATCTCTTTTTCCCAGGCAACAACATAGCCTGTTGATCTCTTCTTGACGACAACATAACCTGTCAATTCTCTTCCAACATAGGGTCTCCAACCCCTAGTTGATTTCACCTTTTAGGCATAGTGTATCCACCCCCCTAGTCTGCATTCACTCCGGGTACACAGTTCCCGGCCTTTTATTGCTTTCAATAATAAAATAGCGTAGATTTTATTACAATAACTCACAAAATTTTCCTAGTGAAAACTAGGGCAGAAAATTTCGTTCGTTTGTTTTGATTTTGTGCAGATTACGTTTCTAGAACATTGGAACTCGAGACGACCAAAATAAGAAGTTTTGATCCAAAATAATAAAACAAAAAAAAGAAAGAGAAGATTGAATCCAAAGTGCAGATACAGAGAGGGTAAGGACTATTCATGACGAGATTGAAGTCATCCGTTTGGTATATCCTGCCTTGATCCGAAAAGAGAAGAGACGAAACCAACACATGCGGCTAACAAACATCAAGATCCAGGTCAGAGTTAGCGGAAGATCAAGACTTAAGAACAGGTCTTAGATAGGAATCTTGTAACTAGCAGCTGATAGGTTTAGTTAGTCTGTCATTTTATTTACTTTGGGTGTAATAAGGAGATCTGCAGCAGTAACAGCAACAACCGCAGTGAAACCACAGTTACTCGGTAGTTCCAGCTACCAAAACTTCCAGAACTACACTGACTTGATTCCTTTATAGCCAAGGATACGTAGGCAACCTTGAAGCAGGGTTCAGTCAAACTTTTCAAAAACGCTTCACATGGAGTATGAAAATGGGTAAAAGTCGTTCACTACTGCTCACTTTGTCTTTGCCCGAAAACTCTTCATGTTTCCAAGCAAAGAGGGGCAGCTGTGAGCATGTAATTTTTTACCCACCATATACTCCTACAAAATTCGATAAAATAAATTAATTTCACAGATTTTTTGTTGAATTTTAGTGTTAATTGTGAATTTATTTTGCATTTCATATTCATAATTCATCCTTTAAAATTATTTAAACTTGCGAAAATTAGGCGCATCATTATTATCAAGGAATTATAAAGTTATAGTTAACTAAATAATAGACGAATGATGCTTACTTTACGTAATGTAGTTTTAATAATTAATTATTAAAAACTAATCATCTTTTATTCGATAAATCATGGATTTAATTAGGAATATAGAATTGGTCGTGTTATTATTGATTAATCTGTAAATAAATAAGGTTTAAGTTAATTACTACATTCCTTGGATTAAATTAGATTTGAATTTAATTAATTTAATTGGTTTAGTTAATTAAAGGGGAATAAATTCGGACCTGGGCCAAAACTACCNATAAATCGGACCTGGGCCAAAATTACCCAGACCCAAACCCCTTCTCTATACACAATACACTCCAGCCCAAACCCCTTACCCTGCCTGCCCAAACCCAGTACCCAAAACGACACCGTTTAAGAGGTGCTAAATCTCAGCCGTTGATCTTTCCAGATCCAACGGCTGAGAACTACCAAATTCCTAACTATATAAATGTCCAAACTAAACCCTACCCCCCATTCACTTATAAAGTCTAACCCCCCTCCCCTTCGTCCGTCTCTCTCTCTCTCTCTCTTCTCTCTAAAGAAACCCTAGCCGCCTAGGATTCCTACCGTGTTCCGCCCACCAAAAATCGCCTCCTGGTGGCGGACGACCTCTGAACCACCCCAAACTTTCACCCTATGATCCTCTCCTCACCCTTAACCCCATCCCACCATCAGTTTCCCTAAAAACTCACCCGAGTCCCTTCGATTTCAGATCTAGGAAAGGCAGAAAACCTAGTTTCCTATTACCAAGTCGATTCAGAACAATCAATGGTTCAAAGCTACATGAGTCAACAGCTCTTGATGAGAGCTGTTGATTCATGTGGGTTTGGATCATTTCCAAACCCTGCCGGAGTCTGTCAGCACCCCGCGGGTATCCCTTCCCCCCTTATCTTTTCTTTTCTGACATTTCTTCATTTTTAGAAAGAAAAAAAAAAAGGAAATCGCATGCCTCACTGTTTGATACATGTGTTTATGTTGTACTGTTCTCATATAGCATTTGTTTGTTCTTGATTTAGTTTGGATCTTTAAAATGCATGCGTCAAAGGTATAATAACCATTTCAGATTTATGCTATTTTAGCCGATTAGCTTGAAATCGTTGGTTCGAGTTTGGTTTTTTGTTGAATATCTTCTTTTCTTGGCCTGTTTAGTTCTAAATATGCATGCGTACCTGATCTGTACCTTATTGTCTAAATTGTTCACTGGTTGGAGATTATTATTTCCTCCCAGACTGTTTTCCCCCCTTCTTTCCCTATTTTCCTCAACTATTAAGTTTCTCTCTTTAAGGATTGATTACTAATCTGGTTTAGGAGTTCATGAACCTTTCTGTTTAAGTAACATGATGTTTGTTTTAATTGAATTGTTATTTTTTTTTGTTGAATAGGCAAGCCTATACTAATTATACTTTCTGTTTTATTTTTTTTTACTTACTTTCTTTTGGTTTCGACTTTAATTTCAATCGATTTTAATNATTATCAAAACTAACTTAGTTAACAATAAAATTCCCCCATGATCATTTGTATAATACATTAACCTAGTCTAATAGTCTCTTAAACAACTAATTAAGTCCTAAGATCTGCCTAAGGTAATTAGTTTAGGACTAATTAACTAGAACAAATCATTTAACCAAGGCTTAATAATTAGCCAACACCTAATCAACTTATTAAACCAGTTTTAAATCAGTAAGGATTAAGCACCCTAATTAGTTAGGTCTAACAACTCAATTATTTCTTTTAATTGATCTAAGACAACTAATTAGGTTCAATTGTGCATTTGAGTTAACTAAGCTTCAGAATAATTGATTCACTTAGTCTCACATTTAAATGATTCCAACTTCTTCAATTTAGAAATTAACTTAGGTAGCTTCTTAAGTATTTAACTAAAAATAAAATCTGTCTAAAATAATTAGTTTGAGGTTAATGGACTAAAACAAATTCATTTAACCTAAGTTAAGAGAACTGAGTTGACTAACCTCCATTAAGTTTAATTAAACTGTTGATTAAATGACTTAAACATAGTAAGTAGTATGAAAGTCAACTCTAGGCATTTAATCATCTAACCTTTAATTAATTAACTCAACCTTAGTTAAGAACAACTAGTTGTCACCCAAACGGACCTAACTAGTGTTAGTTAACTATAGTTAAACAATAACCCAAGCAAGTCTAACCCTGGTTACCTAATGGTAATTTCAGAGACTTCAAGGGGCATATTAGGTATTGTAGGTTAAGAAATCAGATTTTTAAGGGTAGAAAGGTCTTTTTCTAGGGCTGGAATGTTCTGAAAAGGGGCAACTGTCCCAAAAGGATAAGGGTGACAGCTGCCCTGTGTACTATTTCAGCTCTTGAAATGGGAATATACCATAGGATATCCCATTCCCAAATATTCTATAAATAGACCCACTTCCCTTTAGACTAGGAGGACTTTTTTTTGGACTACTGAAAAATACAACTCTTTTGACTACTGAAAGATCATGAAATACACATAGCTTTTGAAAAAGTTCTCTGCATAGATTTTACCAAAAATTGTTACACACACTTAGACATAATTTTTCACCTCTGAAAAAACAGAAACAAAATGGACTGCAGTAGGAGTGTAAAAACAACCTGAACTTAGTCTATCTTGTAGCTGTGGTTTTCTTTCCTAAAGACCTGGTTTTATTTCTGTCTTTATTCAATCGTTGGTATTCGAAATCATCCTTTTCCGGGCTTATTTACTGTGGGTTTCTTGCTGTTCATGGGTGTTGTTTGTTGCTGCTGGGTTTTTCTTCTTCTTGCTGATTCCCATGTCTTCCTGACCTTTATTTGGTCAGGTTTCTTTTTTTATCTTGCTCTTAAAGGTACGTAAAACTGAGTTTGTTTTATGAAATATAAAGATCTGAAATCTACTGTCTTTCCTCCATGAATCCGTATTTTTATTTGCTTAAACCTATTCATGTATAAACTTATGCGACAAAGATGTGATGCATGTATATAGAGTATTACATTATGTTTGTTTAGTTTCTAATCTCTGAACTTTATATAATTCTGCTTCATCTTAAAACTATCTTTATATGATTGTGTAATCGAGGGGTTGTTGGAAAACAACATCAAAGGGTAATGAACTTAACCTCTAATGGTTAAGTTCATCCTATAAAGATGCTTAAATATTGGTCTGGTTCAGGCCCTAGATATCTAGATATTATTATGAAACAACACTAGGGTAGATGAATTTGACCCTCTATAATGGTCAAATTCACCCCATATTAGGTGCTTAAACAGTAGCTTATCACCCTTTAAGGGTACAAAATGGGTAATCAACAAGGGCCTTAGAGTAGGAAATCTGAACCCTTCAAATGGTTAGATTCACCCTCTCAAAAATGCCTAAATAATCAAAGTCTAGGAGTAAATATGGACTGAAGGTCCAGGATATGAAAATGACATTTTTGAGTTGAACCTGATCCTCTCATGGTCAGGTTCACACCAAAGGAATACACAAATAATTCTGCTTTTTAATAGAATTTAGCATATCATTATCAGGTTTGAACTTGACCTCTTTTCATGGTCCTGTTGGTCTGGTGGATGCATAGCACACCCAATTATTTGGGGTGTTCTACAGGTTGCAAAAGGCTCGAATGCGTAGCCATAAAAAATCAAGACAAGCAACTAGTTAAAGATTACCATCTCTAGTTTATTCTTTTGTAGAAAAATGTAATCTCATTAGAGATTTGAAAGGTTGTAATTTATCTATCTTTATCTTTTAGCATAGTTGTATCTAAAATGGATTGTATATTTCAATTTCTATTTCGTTCATTCTGATTTTAGAAAGAAAAGGGACATTCCCATGAAATTTTGAATTCATGCGTCTCCTTCTTTGTTCTGGAAGTATGTATGTACTCATATAAGTCTAAATGAATGGGCCTAACTATGCTAGATTCGTCCAAGTCCACTGGACTCGAACGGGAACAGTCAAAAGCCGTTGGCAATGCCCTGGTTGAACGTGAAAAGGTTCAAATATGTAGTTATCTTAAATGCTGTTTTGTTTGCAAACGTAATTACGAGATTCTATAAGTGGGGATATTCAGACTGGCAAGATTTTCATTTGTTTAAAAATCCGATTTCTATAGTTTTCCTTACCTATTGAATTTGTAAGTTCAATTGTTTTAGCTTAGACTGAATTTCGCAAATTTATACAAAAATACAAACCTGCTATTCAAAATGCTCTTAAAAATATCCAGAATTATGACAATATATAGGAGTGAGCGTGTATAAATTATGAAATTAACAACATGAATTTAGGTTGTTTCTGAAATTGGTAAAAAAAAACATTCAGCCAAAAATGTTCTGTTACAATCAAACACGTCAATTTGGCTTCTTGGAAACATGCTAATTGTGAACTTTAGATCTCTTTTCATTAATGCATGCCTTAAATTATTGTGCTTAGCTTCATTTCTTATTACAAAATAGCCAAACTAGGATGCCCAAAGGTGAATAATCGAGGCTAAAACATGGCTATAGCCCAAAAAATGTATTATTTTTTTTTAGACTAATGAATTTCACTTTTAGGAAATCCTTTAGGTAGAACCATACATTTATCTTGAAATCTGATAAAAAATCAAATATTCTCTCAAATTACCATAACCCACACTCGGGAGTGGCAACTCATGCCCCCGACCCTCAACTCCAAACATTAACAAAATGTACATAGCAACCACGGGTGCATTTCATGTGACGTGTTTGTCATGTGCTCAAAAACAACAAGTGCACGCCATCGTGACTTGTTTAAGATAAATCCATAAACGTTCTGATCGATCTTAAAACTAAAACGCTCTTTCAAAAAATAGAAATAATAAAGAATTAAACGAACATCGCCTCAAATAGGCATTATAAAACCGTCACGACCATAGTCTTGACTACGTAATCTACACTCGGGTGCGGCAACTCATGTAGCGTAGTTATAATGTGTCCGAAACAAATAAGTGCACTCCATCGTGACTTATTTCAAGATAAAGCCATAATTATTAAAAAGCGTTTTAAAAGTAAAAAGGCTAAATGCACAATAGGCTAAAATATGTAAATAATCGGATAATTTAGGCCAAATATTAATAGTTAAGCGACCATGCTAGAACCACGGAACTCGGGAATGCCTAACACCTTCTCCCGGGTTAACAGAATTCCTTACTCGGATTTCTGGTCGTAGACAAATTAAACCAGAGTCAAAATTTCCTCAGTTTGGGATTTTAAAATAAAAAGGTGTCCCGGAGCATCGTCAAAAATCCGGGTGGCGACTCTGAAAACTAAAATAAATCCCAAATCTGAGTAATGTCACTTAAATTGGAAAAACTCTCTATATCATCCCTTTAGGGAAAAAGGAGGTGTGACAGCTCCTAATCACAATAGCTGCTCAGAGCAACCCAATACTGGTACATAACCTCTTATCAATAAATGCCTCGCTCTTACACTTTCATATACTGCCAATGATGACAGAAACACGTAGAAACTAACAACCATTCATCTGATCAGTCAGACATTAAGCTCCCCTTTCCCAAACAGGAATTATAGCAAATTTCTAAGCCGGCTCCCGATATTTATCCTTCCAACTATTCTGTAGACAATTCTGACAATATTCATTCTAGGTCCAATGACCTCTTTTGACATGACACATTAATACAATTCGAAGCCATAACCTGTGCAACTCGTGCACTCATCAACAACATCCCAACGTAATCAAATTATATAAAAGACTCACGAGAGGACTATCCTGCCATTAACAATTACCCTCACAACATCATGCTAAAAGCCCGACACACATCGTAAAAATCAAAACACACGAATCCAATACCAAAGGTCATACCCCTATATAACTCCACTACACTGAGTGATCCCAACGAAATGCTAGTCCACATGAAATACTTCAAGACACCAGTAGATATCATTTACTTAGTCATTTGAAACTGCCAATGCCACCTAAGACTTTTGACCTTCCTTCCAGAACTGAACCGTGAATTCACACATACAGATCTCGGCACTACCCAACGTACCGCATACACCATGCCATCCTGTGATAAATATGGAAACTTCATAACCCCTTCCGAACCACAAGAAACTACGTACCCAACTAGCTAAGAACTTACATTTGATCCCATCTAGAAGCAAAATCACTACACCTCTCATGCTCCTCAGGCCAGTAGAAAATACACATCTCTAACCGTGGTAGAAACCATCAGGAACTATTCGAATCCCACTTGTACAACACCCAACCGTCAGAACTGAATCCTTCTAACTCAACCACGCTACGCAGGTCACCAACACCCAAGAGCATTGCTAGGAAACACATGTAGAAAACTCATTACCTCATAAGCACCCAAAGAACTAACCGTATCCCTTACCACACCAACACCCAAGGGAGTAACCCACACCCCCTAGGCAACCAAGCAAACTCCTACTTTACGCACACTACTTCCTTTACAAATAACAACTCAATCATGCAATGAGACTCATATCCCCATAGAGTATAATACAACCTGTATCCAGAATGTTTTTTCCATTACTCGAGTCATTCTCAACTCCACCTCTGCAGGTCATAACTGATCCACCAGTATACCCCAAACTGAAACCAATACAACACATCATCGGGCAACCAACTAATCATTATTAGACTCCCCCACCTGGCTCAAAGCCATAGATCAAAGCAACAGTAACTCACAATGCCCATATTTACATCGGATTCAAGCCTAAGAACTTTGAAATTTCTAAAATCCTCCAAGGATGTCGAAACTATCCAAAACAACTCCGATTGCACTGAAATTTTGCAGACATATCAAAAATGAGATTACAAACCTGTTCCAACTTCCAAAATTCCATTCTGACCCTGATATCCTATTTTCCACTGCCGACCGACAATCACCAAAAATTAACTTTCGCCAATTCAAGTCTAATTCTACACCGGACATCACAAAAATATTCTGAACACACTCCTAAGTCCCAAATCACCTACTGAAGCTATCCGAGCCATAAAATCCGTATTCCGGGGTCATTTACCAATAAGTCAACTCTCAGTTGACTTTTCGAACTTTACGGCTATTTTTAAAGACTAAGCGACTAAACTCTCACTACAACCATTCCGATTTCAAGCCTACCAACTCTAACACATCAATAACAGTAACTTTTAATGCAAGTTCTACGTAATGACCGACCGAGTCGTTACACACGTTTCTCAAGATTTTGTGTGATGATCTAATAGGCCATCTCATGTTTTGAAACTTAATTATGTGAACCGAAATCTTAAAGATTATTTTTTAGCCTTCCTAAATTTGCGTGTGCATTCCGGGCATTTTTCCGGAAAGCTTTTATGTTGAAACTGAGAAAATTAAGAATTTTTGCCTAGGAAAACTTCATTTGAGTTGGCTTCAGTCAACATTTTTAGTAAACAGAACCGAATTCGTGTTTTGATGGTCCCGGTGGGTCCGTACCGTGATTTGGGACTTGGGAATATGCCAGGAATCGGATTCGAAAGTCCCTAGCACGAGATATCAGAATTTGTCCAAATTTGAAAGTTGAAAGCTTAATTATTTTGAAATGTTAGACAAAACTTTGACTTCTTGGATAACGGGTCCGTATTTTGGTTTCGGAACCCGATATAGGTTCAATACCGCATTTATGACTTGTTTGTAAAATAGAGTTGGTTTGAGGTGATTCGGGCGTTCTGTTGTGAAAATAGAGGTTTCAAAGTTTTCTTGATGATTTCATTTGATTTGGTGTTCAATTCGTAGTTCTAGGTGTTATTTTGGCGATTTGATCGTGCGAGAAAGTTCGTATGATAATTTTAGACTTGTGTGCATAGTTGGTTTGGAGCCCTGAGGGATCGGGTGAGTTTCAAATAGGCTACGGAGTTAATTTGGACTTAGAAGATTGCTGGTGTGCTTTAGTTCTTGTTGCAGGCATCAGATCTCGCAATTGCGAGATCAAGCTTCGCATTTGCAACTACTGTTAAGTTCGCATTTGCGATCTACTCATCGCATTTGTGAAGAGTAGCTGGGGAAGCCAGAGTTCGCATTTGCGAACATTTTCTCGCAATTGCGATGGGAGATGGGAAGGGGTACTCTTCGCATTGTCGATAATTGGGTCGCATTTGCAATCTTGCCTGAGTTCGCATTTGCGAGATATCCTTCGCATTTGCGAAGAATGCAAAAGTGTGGTGTTTCTCGCATTTGCGATGGATTCTTCGCATTTACAGGCTTCGCAGGTTGCAAATGCGACATCTGCAGCTGAAGAAATAGGACTTGTACAAACTTTTTGGTTCATTTCTCAAATTTTCAAAACCTAAAATCTTAGAGGCGATTTTTTCAAGACTTCTTCTTCCGCAAATCGTTGGTAAGTGATTCTAACCTATTTTTTTCAATCTTTCACTACTTTTCCTAAGATTTCAACCTAAAATATAGGGGTTTTCATGGTGGAATTGGAGGTTTTTGGGTAGAAACTAGGGATTTGGTAAATTGGAGATTTAGGCCTCAAATTGATGTCGAATTCTAAAAAAATTACATAATTGGGTTCGGGGTGAATGAGTAATCAGAATTTGATCCGAATTTCAGGTTTGGATCAAGCGGGCTCGATTGTTGACTTTTAAAAAAATGGCCTAAATGGAATTCTTGCAATCGTGGGTAGTTCCTAAAGCTTAAGTCAAATTGTTTGGTTGGTAATTTGATTTGCTAGATTCTATTGGTTCAGAGGCTTGTTTGAGAGGCAAGGTTGTGGTTGAGCAGTGAATGATCTTTGGAGCGAGGTAAGTGTTGTGCCTAACTTTGAATTGATGGAGTTAGGAACCCTCAACTTATTTGCTATATGAAATTCATGTGAGCGGCGTATATGTGAGTTGACGAGTACTTATGCGCCGCCAATTTATCTGTTTTGCCTGTTTATTTCTCGTTCTTCTCATATTATGTCTTTCCATGACTTAACTATTACATGCTCTACCTGTATTTTCATGCCTAATTGCTACTTGTTAGACATCATTTCCATCTGTTAGTGGTATTAGTTCTTCCGTAGCTTCATTATCTCCTATTATTTGCTTAAGCTGGTTTATCGGTACTTTTTGTGGCATATTCTGAATTGGTCTCGCTGTGTAGTATTACTTATGCGAACTTTCATGGTGTACAAATTTTCTAGTTGTTTCGATTTGGTGTTTAAGTATTGTGAAGGGTTTCAGTGATTTGAATTGTGGAATTTCTGTACATACTGAGTAATTAATATTGATATGGTGGGATCGAGTTACTTGCCACAATAGGTGGAATAAAGTTCGTATGTTGATGTGGAAAAGGGTGAATTGATACTGTACGATGAGAACAGGCTGCACGTTGCAACAAGTGTAATAAGGGTGGATTGTTTGGTGGAATAAAGGTGAACTATGAATGTGTTATTGTGATATGGTAGGATCGGGTTGCACGCTGCAATACTTTTATTTATATTCGCTGTTGTTTATGTTATTATGAGAAAATAAGGGAGGAATATGAGATATACGGTAGGATCGGGTTGCGCGTCGCAACAACCTATGTGTCTATGCTTTCCCTAAGTTGTGTTAACTTTACGGTATTCTCTATTGAACTTAAGGATTGGTAATTTCTGAACGCTGTTGACTTATTTCCGAGAGTCGTAGTTATTTCTTGTAAATTACTGCTTTATTCTATTTTGTCTTCCTTTTATGATTTTATTATATATGTTGTGTATAGGTTGTAATGTGAGTGACCAACCGTAGCTTCGTCACTACTTCGTCGAGGTTAGGATCGACACTTACCAGTACATGTGGTCGATTGTATTGATACTGCACTATGCACTTTCTATGTAGATTTTGGTGCTGGTTCGAGCTGATCGTGAGGTTAGCAGCTGGATTCATCCGATAGGAGACCCAAGGTAGATCTGCCGGCGTCCGCAGATCCTGGAGTGTCCTTCTAGACTTTGCACTTTACTTGTTGTGAAATCTTAGCATTTCGTGAATTGTGACTCAAGATCTGGGTAGTAGTAGTAGTGTGTATATATATATATATATTGAGGTTTTTATCTTATTCCGCACTCGCCTTATCTCGCTATCGCTTACTTCCCGTTAATTACCGGAATGTATAATAATTAGATTAATAATTCTCTAACGTTGACTTGCCTAGCAAGTGGAATGTTAGGCGTTGTCACGGTCCCGGCGGTGGGAATTCGGATCGTGACAAGTTGGTATCAGATCACTAAGTTGCCTAGGTCTCACAATTCACGAGTGAGCTAAGTAGAGTCTGGAAGATCGGTACAAAGAGGTCTGTACTTATTTCCCAGAGGTTATGAATGTTAGGCGTCATACGATCCGGACGATAAGAATTTGGATCGTGACATTTTACCACTTTCTCATCTTTGATTTGCAAATTTTGAAGAGCTGATTTTTCAATAATGAGTAAATTTAAAAAGCAAAAGTTGACAAACCAATAGAAATTTCTTGGAAAATACTTACGGCTACGCATAAACTACAATTTGGATCCATTTCTGGAGCTTGAATTTCATAAAAATCATAAAGAATATAAACATTTAACTTAAAATTCTCCTATAATAGAAGCAACAATTGAGTTCAACTGTCTGGGCCATCAACATGCTTGCCTAGCAATAGTTAGGGTTTACCGAATATTTGTTCACACTCATTTTTTATATAATAACGATATCAGTCTATCATACTTTATTGTAAGTAATAACTTAATATGATACTGTAAAGATAAATTATAGCTCACTGAGTTATTCGTCATCACAACCTCCTCCCCCCAATATTATGAAATCCTTACTTTTCGCTCTTCAGATATTATGACAAAATACTTGAGAATTTAACAAGAAGAAAAAAACAGGAGTTGAGAAAATTTCTGAATAGATTTTGCAAAATCCTTGGCGCCTTTAAATAAAGCAATGCCTAATTTGGGGGTCGAATTTTTTGAGGTATAGCACCCTTTAACTCATTTGAATTATTGTTAAGCGCAAAATAATTATTGGTGGGCTCACAAAATATGTATATAGCCGTTTATAAAGGCGCTATACCTGACAGTCTTGTCAAAGTCAGACATAGCGCATTTATAAAAGGCGTTATATATAAAGCGCCCTTTGAAAGGGCGTTATACATATAGCCCTTTGAAAGAGCGCTATACCTTAATGTCCAAAACAGATGTTAAGGTAGCGCTCTTTAAAAGGGCACTATATAAAATTTGGTCACTAATTTTTTTAAATTTATTTTAGTTTTTTGAATTCAAAAAAATCATATTTCGATTCCGGACTCCTATATTTATAGTTACTGCAGCTGCTTCACTGTTTTATATTTGCCAAGACAGTTTTGCCCATGGATGATGCATTTTACACGTCATTCACAACAGGATGATGCATTTTCACTTTTCTTTTACAATCCTGCAAGTGGCGCTGAGTTGTAAACTTTCAAAGCATTTCTTCATGGTTATATAACCACGTGGCTTTTGTAGTCTTAAAAAGCTACCGGCTTCTCCGTATGACTGCCATTATCTAGCTTACAAAAAAAAAAAAAAAAAAAAAAAAAAAAA
>ML370234.1:23359-35042 GCA_005239525.1 Nicotiana knightiana
ATTTTTTTTTTTTTTTTTTTATAGGAAAGAGGTCTTATTATTTAAAAATTAAGTACTGATAAGGTCATTACAAGCCATACTGGCACAGTACCATGGATGCTTAACATAGCATCAATATTACCAAGTGTTGTTAAGTTGCTACAAACATCAAGAGAGACAGTTCGAACTATTACAACACCATTTTCGTCCCCCAGCACCCTAGACTCGACGAAGATGGGTGGCTTATCGTAACACACAAGATTATTTATGGTGAGTTGACGGGCACCTTCCTTAGCCAAAAGATGAGCTGTTTAATTGTCTTCTCTGCAACTATGTCTGAGGATTACTTGTCCCAACTTGCTCATTAACGATCTGCTGTCAAAAATGAGATTATTGTAAGTGATGGATCCTTTATCTAGGAAGTGTATGACCTCTGTAGAATCAATTTCTACTTCTAATGGTGTAAGTTGGTGAGAAGCTGCGTAGATTAATCCCTGGTGAATGGCTAAAAGTTCTACATGGGTTGGTGAATCTGCTAGGACAGATTTCATGAACCCTAGCATCCATTTTGCATTTGCATTCCTGATTAATCCTTTTATACCTAAAAAAGAGTTAGTGCTACTAAAAGCACATTAGTATTAAGTTTGTATCATCCTCTAGGGAGGGGAATGCCAGGAGATATTAATAGAAATTTTCTTAGATGTGTTTGTAACTTTTTCCAAAAGAAATTTATATTCTAAGGCACGTTGGTATATTAAGGAGGGTAGGAGGAAATGATTTGTGTTATTAATGTTGTTGTTATTCCTAGTGAGCCAAAGATTCCAAATAATGAAGGGAAATAGATCAAACCAATTTGTAAGGTTAAGACGAGTCTTGGGGCGGTTACTGATAGAGGGGTTCCAATTCTTAAAGGAGTCTAGCCAGTGTTCATTATTGGAATTATTGACGAGAGGTGTATTAATATTTAAAAACGAGTGCCAAAATTTTTTTGCTGTAGGACAATGGAGAATAATATGTTCGATGTCTTCTTCATGTTTATGACAGCACGTACACATTGGGTCAATATTCATACCAATGTGTTGAAGGTATTTTCTAATTGGAAATGATAACATAGCCATATGAAGAATTTTATTTTGTTAGGGCGTTAAGAGCCCATATCCAATCAAAGCTTTTTTCCATAAAAGTATTTATATGGTCGTCAAGAAGGTTATAACACGATTTGATAGTAAATGTGCCATTGGAAGACTTTTTTCAGTAAATCCTATCCTGGAGGTTACTATGGGTAAGAATTAAGGAGTTGATTCTATTGGTAATTGAAAGAGGGATGTTGAAAGATATTTTGTCAAGGTTCCAAGATTTATTATGAAGGAGAGTTCTTGGAGTGAGGAGCAGGTCGCTTTTGTTTAAGGGAACTATGAGGAGTTGACGAAGCGGTGGAAAATTTGGGATCCAACTATAGTTCCAAATGTCAATGTTTGAGTTGGGCCCAATAGACCATACTATTCCTTTTGAGCAAATATCTCAACCAATTTTGAGGCTCTTCCAAATGAAGTAGGGGTTTTTAGTGGTGTTGTCGATATATTTAGAGATGAAGAGGTTTTCCCAAGGGGAAGTGGGGGAAGTTAAAAATTTCCAAGCAAGACTTGCAAGGAGAGTTTTATTTTTTGAATGAGTTTTTTTGATGCCTAGCCCTCCCAAGGATTTTTCACTGGTAATAGTATTCCAATTCAAAAAGTGTAACTTTTGTTTTTGTCCGTTGTTTCCCAGATAAAGTTTCTAATGATTCTATCAACGTGGAGAATAATCTTACTAGGTAACATAGTAAATTGCATGATATAATTAGGAATACTAGCTAGGCAGGATTTTGCAAGGGTGGTGCGTCCCTTAATATTTAAAAAGATTGTTTTCTAGCTGGCTAATTTGTTCCTTGAGTCATCAAGGATGTAGTAAAAATCCCTATTAATGAGGCGTCTATTATGAATAGGGAATCTCAGGTATTTTCAAAAGTTGTAGTACTTTTTATGCCTAGGTAGTTTAAAACAAAGGTAATATCATCTTTGTAACAGTTGGTTGAGTATTAGATTCTAGATTTTTTAGAGTTAATATTTTGCCCCAAAATTTCACAAAAATTTTTGAAGGCAAGTGAGCATGGTGTGATAGTTTGCCTTAGTAACTTTGCTCATTAAGATTAGATCGTCAACAAAAAAAAGGTGGGATAGAGGAGGGAATTTATGTGATATTGTAATAGGGTCCCAAAGGTGAATATCAACTAAGTTGTTAATGTAGCATGAAAGCATTTTCATGCACATAATGAAGATATATGGAGACATAGGATCCCCCTGACGAATACCCTTACTAGGGCTAAAAAAAATTATTTTTTGTCCATTAACTAGGATGGATATTTGGCTAGTGGTTATCCAAGACATAATAAGTTTGATAATATTGGGTGGAAATTTGAAGTCCTGGAGTGTTAAATAGATAAAGGACAATTCAATTCTATCAAAAGCCTTTTCTAGATCAATATTAATAATCATGTTGACAATTTTACTCTTTTTTTTAAAGTAATAGAGTGGATAACTTCCTGGATGATTGTGGCGTTATCACTAGCCCTATGGTGTTTCATAAAGCTGGATTGGTATGGACTAATGATATTTTCCAGGAATGGTCAATACGATTGACAATTATTTTAGTACTGAGCTTTTATACTGTATTATAGAGCCCTATAGGTAGGAAGTTCTTAAGGTTATTGGCGTCGAGAATTTTTGGGATGAGGCAAATATAAGTGTTATTTAGTGGAGCTAGCATAGTATAGTCTTTAAAAACCTTGTGACATCAAGAGAGTACCGATGAACCAACTATGTGCCAATATTTTTGAAAGAAGAAAGGATGGAGGCCATCCGGTCCAGAGGCATTAAAGGGTTTAAATGAAGAAAGGGCATTTGTCATTTCTATATTGAATAGGGGTTTGTCTAGTGAGGATAGATTAATATTGGAGAAGCTAGTGGGGTTATTTTTAATAAATTTCCAATCTGAGGAAGTCATAGAAGTTTTGAAGAGATTTTAAAAAAAATTGGTAGTATGGTCCATGATTGCCTGTTGGTTATCGAAAAAATTACCCTGATCATCTTTAAAGAAGACAATTTGATTTCTTCTCCTACGGTTAAAGTAAAGGTGGCAAACGGGCCGGGTTGACCCGTAACCGGACCGACCCAGACCAGTTAAAATCCGAACCGGACCGGCCCAGTTCATAGGGGGCCGGGTGGGCTGGGTAGGGGGGTTAGAGGGGGGTTGGTCCGTTTAATTATTTTGAAACGGGTAACGTGACCGGTAGTGAACCGTAATCGTGTACCGGTTTAACCCCGATACAATGGCTAATATTTTTTTTTAACATGTGGGGCCCACTGACCGTTGGCAATGGTCACCCCTGACAGCATGTCGTTGCCCAACGTTAAATTTGCACAAATAGCCCCTTTTTTCTTTAAATTTTAACCTATTTTTATTTTACAAAATTAACATTCTCTAAAACTATAAATACCCCCATCTTCTTCATTTCTTCACTCAACTATGATTTCTCAATCTCAATTTCAGAATTTCTCTCATTCTCCAATTTTCAAGACTTTAAGTCTTCAACTCATCTTCTAATTTTATTTGGCTCTTTGTTTTGAAATTTAATTTATCGTGTTTTATCATTCGAATTTTGAAGTTTGAAGAACAATTGAACTTCAAAATTGAAATACTTGCTTGACGTTTGTTCGTGGTAACATTGGAATTGTGAATCATCAAGTGCTCAATTTATACCGAATTCGGTGCACTCCCTCCAACTCTATCTCTTATTTACTATTTTATTTGCATATTTAATTTTTGCTTATACTTAAATTTTTACAATATGTTTAATGCTGCTAAAAGAGCGTGTAAAAAAGTTGCTGGTAGGGGAAATAAAAAAAGAGGTTCTTCTTTAGCATCTGGTAGTAATAGTAATATTAATACCCCATTTACAAATACTCCATTTACACATGTTTCCGAAACATCGCCTAATGATAATATAGATCATGAACAATTACAAGAAGATATTGGAATAGAAGATAATGAATTAGAAATGGAAAATGAAATACAGCTACACCTACTAGTGATGAGCTGGTAGTGTTGGAGTTGCTACAAGGGGGGTGGTCGTGGCACTAGTGGTAGTCGTAGACCACCTGTGGCTCCTCCGACTACTAATCGTAGAAAACGAAGTAAGGTTTGGAATTTTTTTGAATTAATTGAAGGTACTGATAGAGTTATGTGCAAAATTTGTAAAAATGATTTTAAACATTTGACTGGAGGAAATTTAGGGGGGACTGGAACGCTTACTAGACATATGAGAATTGATCATCCCATAGAATGGGGCGTTGATGATGATGGAAATCAAACCACTCTTAACCCTACTACTGGAGGATTTATGAAATATAATAAAATGAAGGATCGTGAGGAGTTAGCAAAAATGATTGCTTTGGGTTGTCTACCTTTTTCTTTTGCTTCTTCATCATATCTTATTATGTATATTCAAAGGATTTATAATCCTTTATTTAAAGGTATCCCTAGAAGTACTTGTAGAGCTGATATTTTTAGATTGCATGGTCAATATCAAACATACATACGTTATTTGTTTGAACACCTTCCTTGTAGAGTTTCTCTAACTTCTGATATTGGCCATGCTGTTAATGGAAATGATTATTTGACAATTACATGTCATTGGATAGATGATTTATTTTGCATGCAAAAACGTATTATCGCTTTTAAATATGATGAAGATCAGAGTCATACTGCTGTGTTTATAAGTAGTACTATTAGCGAAGTTGTTCAATTTTATAATCTTAACCAAAAAGTATTGTGTATGTCTTTTGATAATGCTTCTAACAATACTGCTGCAATTTCATTATTAGAAATGCATTTGCAACCGCCACTTGAAGAAATTTTTCATGTTAGGTGTGCATGTCATATTTATAATTTAATTGTTAAAAGTGGCCTTGATTTATTTTCAACTGAGATTACTCATGTTAGAAGAGCAGTTGGTGTTATTCAAGGAAATAACAGACAATCTAGAATTAGGGAATTTAAGAATAAGTGTACCGAGTATAACCTTAAACCAAGATTCATGCCAGACGAAATTGTTACTAGGTGGAATTATACTTACATATTTTTAAAATGTTGCTACAAATATAGATTTCCAATAACTGAAGTTGCTAATGCGCATTGTACTGATAGAAACCGTATGTTAACACCTGCTACTTGGGAGGTCATTAATGATGTTATTCAATTTTTACATAAATTTTATATAGCTACTGTTGAGTTTTCTGGAGCATACTACCCTACTATTACAATGGTTTTAGTACATATAGCTGAAATTGCTTTTCTACTCTTTGAATTTAAGAAGAAAGAAAAATATACAGTTGCAGTTGAAGAAATGCAAGACAAATTCAAAAAATATTTCTTTCCAATTCCTCAGATTTACTTAATTGGCACTGTTTTAAATCCTTCTATTAAGATGACTGATTGTCACCAATTAATCAATGCTTTATATACTTACATGGAGGTTGGAGCAACTGAAACCCCAGATATTTTTGCTTGTATGAACAAACTAAATGATATTTACAACAATTATATAATAATTATGTAAGTATAGTTGATTCTGTTGCTGTTAATGCCAATGTTAATCCCACTATGCAGTGTACCACTTCTTCAGGTTCCACTACTTTGAATGATGATGAAATAGTTGATAGTTATAATATTTTTTCTACATTTGCTACAACTCAAACCAGTAGCAGAAACATTGATGAACTTCAATTCTACTTGCAGAAGCAAAAGGAGATTCGCACAAAGGAATTTTCAGCGTTGGGATGGTGGCGTGAGAATGAAAAGCAATTTCCTGTTCTTTCTGCTATGGCTCGGGACGTGCTGAATGTGCCAATTTCAACTGTTGCATCAGAGAGTGCATTTAGTCAAGCAAGACAACAACTAGGAGACACCCGTCACTCATTGGGAAGCAATGCTTTGGAAGTTTTAGTATGTTTCAGAGATTGGATTAGATCGGAACGAAGAAATCAAGGACGTGAAGATGTTGATAGCCCAGAAGACGAGGAACTTGGAGATATATTAACACATGGTAACCCATATGAATTTAAAACTCCAGAAGAACAACAATCAGTTCATATTGATTATGAAGAACTTACAATGGCAATGCAAAACCTTTGAATTTACTACTTGTCAAATTTAGTACTTAGTTGTAACTTGTACGTTGTAAGAGTTAAATTTTGAAATTTGAAATTTGAAAATTGATAATTTGAAATACATGTTGCAATTTATAAGTGCAATTTTTTCCATAATCATTGTTATCTTTATATATTTTACTTTATATTTTATATAAATTACAATACATGTACAAAAACTTGAAAAAAAAATATTAAAAAGACTGAAACCCGGCCCGGCAGTACCCTACCCGCACGGGTTCATTTTTACCCGGATAAGCCCCAACCCGTTAAATCCGTTAACAATTAACCAGTAAGAACCCGTAACCGCAACCCGTCCGGTTAAAAAAAATATAACCGGCCCGGCCCGACCCGCTCGTTAGACACCCTTAGGTTAAAGTCACTAATATGAAAAAATTTTATGTTAGCATCGCCGTCGTTTATCCAAGTAATCCTGGACCAAAGTTTCCAATAGTCTTCATCTATTTGGAGGATACCATCATATTCTCGTTTAGGTCTTCTTCTAAGTTTTGAAGGAATGATCTAGAGTGGTAATTATATGACGCTTGAATACCACGGAGTCTAGCAAGGATAATTTTTTTCCTAAAAAGATCCCCAAAAGTACTGTTTTTCCAATCTAAAATGTCTTTTTGGAATATGCGAGTGGCAACGTTAATATTATTTGACCAGCTAGTATTGATAACGTTAACAAACTCGGGGTGATTGCACCAAAAAGATTCTAGTCGGAATGGTCGCTGGCCAATATTAGAATTATGATTGGATAGGGTAAGGAGAAGGGGATTATGGCCCGAGTATGTTTTTGGGAGGTGGGTAGCATAAGCATTTAGAAAAAAATCTAGCCAATTGTCACTAACGAATATTTGATCAAGGCGTTTCATGATCAATCTTTTTGATTTTTTCCTATGGTTTGACCACGTACATTTGTATCCTTTGTAACCAAGGACAATTAGATTTCAATGACTAATATATTTCCAAAGTAAAGAAATTCTCCTAGGGTTTACCGTCTTCCACCAAACTTATCACTGTCCATAAGAATATCGTTAAAATCACCCCAACCAACGATGGTCCTTTATAAATATTAGATATGTGCATAAGGTTATTCCAAAGATTATTCCTATTAGTAGTACAAGTACTTGCATAGATAGAACTAAAAAGCCAAGTTTTTTTTATAGAAATTACCTCAATCATCGCATGGATAGCTTGATCATGTCTAGTGAAGCTATGAACATTGACAATGTTGATATTCCAAAGGATCACCATCCTACCTGCTTGACCCTTCGCAGGAACCTCGATCATATTAGTGAAGTCATGATCATTTAAGAGAGTAGTGTGCGAGGACATTCTGGTTTCCAACAGTGTCACAACACAAGGTTTGTGAGTGTCCATTAAATCCCTAAAGTGTCTACGAAAGGTGTCGTTATTGGATCCTCTTACATTCCACAGAATAATACGAGCATGTTTACTCATGGGTGGAACTGTTGGTTGCTCACATTCCTCCCCTCCTCCGGTGAGAGAGATGGGGTTCTCCTCTGGCATGGCACTAAGATGACTGCATGTTTCCCTATTGTAGGGTCCTGGGAGGGGGGGGTCGAATGTCCATGGAGCACCTTTATAGTGCCATCGGACAACTGAAGATGTATTTCTTGTCTGCATTTCCCTGAATAGTAGTACTTTTACTTCTCCTAGACTTGTAAATTCTACTGTTAGTTCGTGGTGGATTAGGTTGATTTCTTCCTCCTCTATCTCTTGGTTTGGCACATGCAGTAGGTCATTGGGTGGCATATTTCCTTGCATGGGGGTTGGGATAGTTTCCTGAGGTGGTGGCTGACTGAGGTGAGGTTGGATCTCCCACGACATGAATATAGGGTTGAGAGTTGTCTATTCCTCCGGTGGGAAGAATGGGAGATTGTGTATTTGAAATAGAGTTGTTTGAGGAGATTGAATAGGAGGGAGATTCCAGTGAGTCTGCATCTCCTGGACCATATTGGGGTTCAAGTTTGGAGCTAGAGTTTGAAGGATTTGGCTTAGACATGTTTGGTTCACATAATAGTTCATTGCTAGGTGCATTCCTTCCGAGACTAACTAGGGTAGGTATTGAGGATTCTGGATGATGAGGATTTTTTCTTGGCCATTGATTATCATATTGAAGGAGATCGCATGGCCTATGAGCCCCATCTCCAACCAATATTGGGGTTGGTGGTTCGACGGAGGAGGAGGAGACGTATAATAGTGTGGAGGAGTTGGGTACTGGGAGGGGAAGGTTGCTCATGGTTGTTCAGTGCTGGTGGTTTAAAATTTGGATGAGTCTCAATCGTCTCCTTAGGGATAGAGGAATCCTTGGCATGTTTATTAGTTGTTTTATAGGAGTTTTGTTTTCTGAAAGGTTACTTTTAGCAGAAGGTATAGGAAGCTCGATACTTATAGAATCTATGGGCATGCTAATCGATTGAGAAGGCGTGGAAGGGTTAGAAAAATATTCAGGAAGGATTTTGCTTAATCCTTGTTGATTTGCATGTGCCACTTGGCTTGTGCATGCAAAGACGTTTGACAATTGTAGATGGTTGTGTGGGGAAGGATATGGGATGGATACTGCTTTGTCATACAGGTGGTGTTGGTTGATATCATCGATGGAGTTTGTTTATTGATTGGGGAGGTCGGTTATAGAAGATTTAGGATTAAGATCATTTAAGCGTGGTTTAGTGGTAGGGGTAGGTAATGAGTGTGTTGGCTTAGATGCTAGGTGGAAACTGGTATGTGAGGGAGGCTCCACGTCGGACTCCATACAATGGTCCTTGTTGGAGTCGTTTCCAATCCTAGAGGTGGTTTTGTCGTTTACAATGGGCTGGATTTGCAAAGTAGTGAATTGGTTCAAGTTGTTGATGATCTTGAGGTTTGGGTCTGCCTTGGGGGAATGAAATCAATTTTGTTGGTACCAACATTTCTGGAGACATCTTTATTAACATATTTAAGTTTTTGAGAGTTTAAAAACTTACCTGTGTCCGCATCGGAATTTTTTACATTTATACCTTCGTTAGCAAGAACTGAAGGGGGATTTTGGCGTGGAGGTGGTTCTCCTTCTTGTAAATGTAACTATTTGCCAGTCATTCGTCGATGATTTTTCTGGAAAGCTTGGAGCTCTGCTTGCATGGCAGTGTGGTCTATTGAGTTAGGTTGGTTGATGCCAATCTTTGCGTATGGACAAGTGGTCTGGGTGTGGCCAAGGCTGCCACAGTTGTTGCACAAGAACTTTTCTCCCTCATATTGTATTGTTTTGTTTATGCTTGCCAATGTAGATATATGACTTGACTGGGGAGTCCATCGGAACTTTGAGGCAAAGTATAGCGTATCTGCCTCTAATAGTTTCAGAAGTGCATTCATCTATTTTAAGGAGACGACCAATTTTATTACCGATCTTTTGGAGGACTAGCCCATCCTATAATTCTATTGGTAGGTTTGGGAGACGGATCCATATTGCTGGATATGCGATCTTGATTCAGAGGCAATAAAGTTAGGAGACCATTTTTGGATGGTTAAGTAGCAGCCATTAATGAACCATGGTCCTCCTTGGAGTGCTCTTACCATGTTTTTTTCTTGACAGAATTTGACTATATAATAATCCGCACCCAAATCAATGAGAGAAAAGGATTCGGTTGAGTTCCACGTTACTTATAATTTCTTTTTTAGGTAGAGGTGTTGGACTCTTTTTCCAAGTAATTTGATAATTAGGGAATGCCTCCAAGGATGGTAGATTCTATGAAGTTCGTCTGGAGAGAGGTTTATTTGGAGATCCTCTTCTTCACTGTATTGATCGTAGTCCATGCCATCAATTTTCTTTTCTACTTCTATTGTGGTTAGAATATTTGGTAATGGAATAGAGATGGGCTGTTTCGAGGAATTGGAGAGCAGAATCTCCTTGAATGAAGGAGTATGATCAGTAGCAGGGGTAGTTGAAACAGACGGAGATTCATTGTTAGTAATGGAGGTAATTAAATCTGGTGGTTTTGAAGGTTTTGGAGGAACCAAGGAGGGGATTGGAGTTGGTACTTTTGAGAGCATTTCTTCCTTCCGATGATAACTATTTTTATTGAATGTTTTTAAATTTTTGCAAGCCTTAATCTATAACTTCAAATTCTCACATTCTAACTTAAATTGTTTAATATTGCATCATAATTTTCGACGTAAAGCTTTACGAACTATATAAAGGCCAAATTCTAGATAAATTATTATTGGCATATATTTAGGTTAAATTGACTAGATAATCATACAAGTATTATGAAACATTGTTAGGTTAAAAGTGGCCTTCAACAACGTTTCTTTATATAATACTTATGTTTACCCTTAAAACCAGATAACAATTAAACTTATAAGTGACTTTAAGGGCACTTAATTTTACCTAGTACCAATTGATGAATTCCATGATTAATGATAGAAATTAACAGTAAAGTAAAGCAAACTAGTAATGAAATGCAATGCAACCCTCGAGCTAGAACGCCCTCGAACTGACTGATAGCAAAGTTATGGATGAAGTAAACTGATGAACACGAAAGTATAAGAGAGAGAGAGAGTATTGTATTACTTTGATATGCGAGAATGAGATGGTTTACAATTGATTATAACCCCCCTTTATATAGTAGAGGAATTCCACTTATGGTACAATTCTAATTACAGAAGGAAATCCCATGATTGGCTAAATAACCGTCCTTGATTTTATCCATGATCTTCGATTGGTCACGGATATCTCGTCTTTCCGTTATTATGCTATCTTCGATATCGCTCGATGCCTATCCCGTTTGGTCTCAGTCATCATTGGTCTCAATCTTAACTGATACTACGAATCCCGAGCTCGGTACCTTATCCTCATGTTTCGGTCTGATATAACATGAGGCTGATCCTTGATCCATCCCCTGGTCTCGAACAATGAGCAAAATCGGGTGTGACCAATTTTAACCGTATACAGATAGTCCCTTCATTTTTTGGAGTGTAGTGACAAGAAACAAATTGAGTCTTTAAACTTTACCCCGATTTGTCATGACATCATTATCGTGACGTAAGCGACGAAGGTGACCGAAACGTCCCGTCGGTGTAGTTCCCCAGGTTATTAATGTGTGTCAGTTGACGATCGGCCACTAACAACTTTGAACTGTCGCCGTGAAACCCATAAATAGGCCTCTTTTTCACTCTTTCAACTTTACTTTCAATCTCTTCTGCTCTAATCCTTAAAGATCTTTGCATTCTTCAAGTTCTTCATCTGCAAATCTTCAAGTTTTATTGTTAACCCTTTCTCAAAACACCAAATCTCACCATTTTCATCTTCTTTTAGGCACAAAACTAAATGGCAAAAACGTCAAAGACTATGCCTAAAAAAGAAATCGCTTCATCATATCGGCCGCCCGGCGAGAAAACACCGGTGGAACCACGCCCTGAGAAATGTGTTCCGGGGGGGGGGGGGGGGGTTTTCG
>ML370234.1:35222-64764 GCA_005239525.1 Nicotiana knightiana
GGGGGGGGGGGGGTGCGTTATCAGTTCTGTTTCAAGATCGATAAAACCTTGTCGGTCCCCGGTCGTTGTGAGCCGATATCGAGGTACATATGCTCGATACCTGAGAATTTCCTCAAAAAAGTGAAGAAAGATTGTAACTAGAAGAACAGAGAGGTCACGATACCGGCCCCTGAGGAAGATATTACTACCCACGTGGAAGGGTTCTTGAGTGTTTACACTTACCCTTTAACGTTGGGTCCCCTCGACCCAATCATCATGGACTTATGCAGAAAGTACCAGGTAACCCTCGGACAAACTCCATCCCTCATTTTGGAGGATCGTAATGCTGCTCCGATTCTTCATGAGCAAAGTCGACGGGCTCCCCTTTAATCTCGACCACCTTATAAGGCTATATAGCCCCCGACTGTACCGAGGTGGGTTGATAAAACTCCAACGCCGGGCCACCAAGGTCTTCATCTCGAGCATAGATGAGAACAAAGATCGGGGTTGGATGGGTTGATTCGTCCGAGTGAGGACCTCAGACCTGATTTCGGCTGAAAGCATGTCGTTCCCCGAGAGATGGAACATGAAAAATAATTATGATTGATCAGTTTCTGCATGTTAATTTTATTTCTTCACTTTCTCTTATCGATGCTCTTTTTTGATGTAGCTGTTGCCTGGATGCCCGGTGCAATTCGTAACCTCGAGAGCTGGGTCAGGAACCTGGTCTTAACCTCAACGTATGCTGAGCATGCATAGTGTGATTTATCGAAAGGCCGGTGGGAAGATAAAAATCATGGTAAGCCTTTTTCATGCGTTTAATGATTTGATTAAAATATTCCTCCAAACTTACTCAATTTGTTCTCATGCAGGTCTTGACAAATATGCAGTCATGAGGCCCCCATCTGGTGAAGAAGAAACTTCAATCCCAGTCCCGAAGCCGCTAAAGGAGAAAAAAAGAAAAAGGACCTCGTCTTATGAGGATCAAAATACTAAGAAAAAAGTGGCTTGTAAGACAAAAAAGAACATCATCCCCTTTTCTGCGGAGTCAATTCAACTCCCAAAAGAAGAAGAAGAAGGCCGCCGAGCTCAGAAGGCCGGGCTGTGGCATGAGTAAAGACGAACACCGAGGCTCAGAAGGTCGCCGAGCCGGTCGGATCCAAAAACATTCTACCCCGAGCTGAAGGGGCCTCAAGAGGAGACTTGAGTGGAGTCCCGGAGTTGGCAAAGAGTGAAGATGCCTTATCTCGAGGCGAAAAGGTGGCGGATTTTACTGTGGAGGTCGATCTCGAGGCTCCTCGAGATGAAAAGAATGCCCCAAGACACCCATTTGAGGCAATAGAAGTTGGAGACTCCCTGTCACTCCCTTCATTTTCCGAGGAGACGATTCGGGAGGCTCAAGCCATGCAGACTCCTGATGTAGAAGGAGCCCACGGAGGGAAGGATCCCTTCTGTTGTTATTTTTCCAGGATCAAGGATGGCACCGCCTGAGTGATTTGGAAATACTGAGGAAGGATTCGGGTTGGACCTCCTCGAGTCTTAGACTGAACAATCAGTTCCCGGCCCGTAGCGTTTGTCCTGGGGTCAAACGAACAATTGTCATTTCGATCCCGGAGGATGCACGAGTTTTTGCTGCCCCTGTAGAGGTAGCCAGTTATATTCGAGGTCTGGTCGCGGAGGAAGACCAAGACCTGATGGACGAGGTGGGAGCACCGTGTCTCTTCAATGAGGCACAAAATGCCTTGAATTGGGTAAACCTTAACTACTTTTGCCTATATCATACTTATGTTTTTTCTTTTCTTGCCTGATTTCTTTTCTTCTATCTGTGCAAGCCTCGGTGCTTCATCATGAAGAATTTTCTAGGTCTCGAGTAAAACTGAGCCGGTACGAGGCCGACTTTCAAAGGCTCACCGAGGAAAAGAATGCCCTTAAAACTTCCCAGTGGGCAGAAAGAAGAAGATATCAAGGACCTCCGAGCTGAGCTGGCCGCGGCTCAGAAAGAACAAAGCGACCTGACTGAGCAGGTAGTAAAAATCTTAGAAGCTCATGGCATTAGTTTGGGAGTGATGGCTAATAATTCGATCTCACAGGTCCAGCAGAAGCTCGAGATAATCGAGCAGCTCCATGGAGAGGTAGATGCGGTGAAGGCGGAGACTTTAGTGTGGAAGCAAAATATGGACCGCCTTGCCTCAGTGGAGGAGGCTGCTCGAGCTCAGTTGTCCTTGACTGAAAACTAGCTCCATGGCTTGAAAGAGAAGAACTTGGCACATGCCAAGAAAATTGGGGAGCTCCAAGCTCGGTTTGTCATTGAACTTGCAATGGCTAATTTGAGGCTAAGAAGGCCAAGGCTGATGCTGAGGCGATTGTGGCCGTTTACCGGTCTAACGCTGAAGCCGCTCAAGCTAGAGCAAAGGAAGTTTCCGAAGCTGCCCAAACTCGAACATATTGGGTTGCCGAGCTTGCCAAGTGCCAGTATCGAAGGGAACCCTCAACGAGATCCATGCTCGAGGCTTCAATCTAACTGATGAGATAAAAAATGCTAAAGAGCTCGAAGACGACGCTAGGGCATACCTCTTTAGATGATGATGACGCCAGGAGCGTGAGCGGGTCCGAGAGCAGAGGGGATCCCTGTGAGCATGTAATTTTTAACCTACTATATGTTCCTACAAAATTCAATAAATTAATTAATGATTATAAACCTTGTTGAATTTCAATGTCTGTGTGTGAATTATCTACATTACATCAATCATAATTTGTCTTTTAAAATTCAGAAATGATTTAAAGTCGCATGATTCGGTGCATGACTTCAATCATTTTTATTACGGAAAATTATTCTCTAAATAATCACATTTTTTAACTAGAAATTTCAACCTTTAATTTACTCAGTAATTAAGATTTAAACTAGAGTTAATCAATATATTACTTGTGATCGATTGAAATAAATAACAACAAAAATGTTGATTATTTGNACCCCCTTCTCCCTAACACCAGACAACCCAGGCCCAAAACCCAACCTCTTACCCGGCCTGCCCCCAACCTGACCAAACGACACCGTTTGGTCTAACCGATCAAATCCTGGCCAGTAATCGAAATGGATCAAACGGCCAGGAACTCATCCCCTCTAAACTATAAAAGTGTCTTAACCAAACCCCACCCCCTCCATTTCACCAAACCCTAATCCCCTTCGTCCGCCTCTCTCTCTCTCTTCTCTCTAACAAGAAACCTAGCCGCCCCCAGACTCCCACCGTTTTCCGGCCACCGAAACTCGACCAAACGCCACCAAATCCTTACCAGACGATCCCCTCCTCCTCCTTAACCCCATCCCACCATCATTTTCCCTGAAAACCCACCCAAACCCCTTCGATTTTAGATCTAAAAAGGGCAGAAAACTTGGTTTCCTATTACCAAGTCGTTTCAAAATAGTCAATGGTTCAAAGCTACATGAGTCAACAGCTCTTGATGAGAGCTGTTGATTCATGTGGGTTTGGATCATTTCCAAACCCTGCCGAAATCTGTCAGCACCCTGCGGGTANTTCTTAAAAGGGTATAAAATATGTAATTAAAAGGGATATTAGAGTGAGGAATCTGAACCTTTGAGTGGTCAGATTCATCCTCTTAAATGCCTAAATGAGAAAGCCTCAATATGGTTTGGGATTATGTTGAATTAGCACTAAGGTAGATGAATCTGACTTTCTAATAGTCAAATTCACTCCATTAATAGTGCATAACAGTAGTTCAGCTTTGCTGAAAATTATCCTTCAAAGGATATAAGTGTGTAATGAGATGGAACTTTAAGAAAGTGAATCCGAAGTAACAAAATAGTCGGATTCACTCCTCAAAAATGACCATAGTAGTCAGAGTGTTTGAATAAACGCTTGCTGCAATCTGTTGCAAGACATAAAGATGACAATTAAAAGGGTCTAAACAAAGTAATATCACTGGGTTTGAATCTAACCTTTTTCTATGGTTAGATTCAATCCATTAGAAGGCATGAACATATTTTTTTCTCCTATGGCATCATTAAGGTTGAATCTAACTCCCTTTTGTGACTAGATTCATCTCACAAGATGCCCAAAGGTCTTTCCTTATTTTTCCAATTAGTAAATCAGTATTACTATGATTCAGGATTAATGTAATAGTAATAACATATCTACAGTCTTCTATGTACGTTTCGGTTTTTTTTAGTTGTAAATATGGACTGAACTATATGAATTTATGATCAGTTGTATTTTCTTAATTCAGGAACGTTACCATAGTAGTTAGGGTCCAGACACACCTAGGTCACCCGAACTGGGCCAGGCTCGTAAACCTGACCCGATTGAGCCTGGTAGCGTCTGAATTCCAAGCTATGGGGCCTGGAATGTTAGACCCATTAATGGTGTTAAACAATCTGTAACCAATCCTTTTTTCCTTTCTGTTGTCAATTAGCATGAGAATGTTTTTTTTCATTCACGAAATCCGCTGTAAATCCCTCGCTACTAAACACAAAAGGGGTTTTAAAATCAATTATCAAAAGGTAGAAATCCGAATTTTTTACTGTCCGCTCCAAATAAAAGCAACCACAGTTAATTCAGTTTTTTTTTAGGCTTGTTCTGTCAAAAAATTTAAAGGTCCATGAGCTGTATATAAAACTCTTGTTTAGTATATAGGANGGTTCATGTGGGTTTGGATCATTTCCAAACCCTGCCGAAATCTGTCAGCACCCTGCGGGTACCCTTTCCCCCCTATCTTTTCCTTTCTGAGGTTTTCTTTTTTCTCACTTTTTATGAAATCGCATGCCTCACTGTTTGATGCATGCGTTTGTTGTTCTTGATTTAGTTTAGATCTCTAAGATGCCTACGTCGAAGGTATAATAACCATTTTTTGGATTTATGATATTTAGTTTGAAATCATTGTTTCGAGTTTGGGTTTTGTTGAATATCCTCTCTTCTTGGCCTGTTTAATTCCAAATATGCATGATTTTCTTTAGGTTTTCATCACCATTTTTCTGTGCATATATGACTGTGTCAGCCTATGTTATTCCTTATTTGTCTCCTTTTCTTTGACTCATCTAGATCTTGATCCTTGTTATCATGCACATGCTGGTTAGTTTAACATTTTGGAATGAAAATTGTTTGTTNAAACTCTAACCAACACTCGGGAGCGACAACTCATGTCTCCGTCTTCAACTTCGAACTATAATAAAAATCACGTGTTATAATTACGGGTGCATTTCATGTGGCGTAATTATAATGTGTTTAAAAATGACAAGTGCACACCACCGTGACTTGTTTTCAAGATAAGTCCATAAATATTAAAGTGGCTAAAAAGTGAAAAAGGCTAAAATGCACAATAAGTTTAAAAATATGTAAATAATCAGGTAATTTAGGCCAAATATTAATAGTTAAGCGACCGTGCTAGAACCACGGAATTCGGGAATGCCTAACACCTTCTCCCGGATTAACAAGATTCCTTACTCGGATTTCTGGTCGCAGACAAATTAAAATAGAGTCAAAATTTCCTCGGTTTGGGATTTCTATAAATAAATGGTGTCCCGGAACACCGTAAAAATCCAGGTGGCGACTCTGAAACATAAATAAATCCCAAATACGAATAATGTCACTTTAAGCGTAAAAACTCCCTTATTTCCCTTCGTTAATCTGGGGTAGTGAAAAAGGAGGTGTGACAATCCCGATGTTGAAGATGCAGCTCTTGGGGAATATTAGGCACTTAGGATTTTTCCCTTTAAATTTTTGTATAGAAACTTGATCGTGCATGTTGCCCTTGTAAATAAATTTTGACATATATACAAATATCCTTTCCTTTTCCTTTCTGTCTTGTCTTTATTTCATTTTTTTTCACTTATGCCTTATGAAATTGTATCCTTAGGTTCGAGACTTAGGCAATATTTGAAGAAATCGAACTAGTGTCGAGTGAGTGCTTGCTTGAACTCTAAGTAGGATAACCCTTAGGTTTTAATTGAGCAAGGATGACCCTTCGAACTCAAAACAAAAGATGGCCTTTAGGCCTTTGTATTAGGCCGATGTTGCCTTTGTAAAAGAATGACCTTTTTCCCTATTTCGGCTTAAAAAGTTTATTATTATAAAAATTCGTTATGCCTAGCACGTAATAAGGAATTTGTTCAAGAGTTCAAATAATTTTGTACCCATTAGGGTTTTCGAGGCTCAATATTATCGAAGCCCTTTGTTTCGTAATGCCTTAGCATGAAATAATAAATTTGTTCGAGAGTTCGAACAATTCTGTACCCATTAGGGTTTTGAGGCTCGATGTTATCGAAGCCCTTTGTAATTTTTCCGAGGGTAGCCTTTTTAACCGGTTTATGCAAATATTTGAAGGCCTATTTTATTACAGAATTCGGACGTCTCCGAACCGTGTTGATTTGGCCGTAGCCTCTTTAGTTTGGGACTTTCCTCTTGGGCTTGTTTTCTCGTTACACTTTCAACTTGTTCGAAGTGTCAGTCCTTGAGTGGGGTGGCCGTGGCCTATAAAAATTGAGGGTTGCCTTTTTAAGTTCTTATGATATCGATCTTTTAATAATTCAATCTCGTCTATTTTTCGGACGGTAGTCCCCGAGTGTGGGGTTAGTTGTTCGAACATCAGTTGTGATTAGCCCTTAAGCCTGTTTATACAATAGATCAGGTTTTTCAAAGGCATGAGATATTTTGCAAGGGAAAAATACTTCTCTTAATAGATGATTATACATGCGTACATGTTTGATGTCAAGGTTCGAGCAACCTATATGGGCACGACTCATTCGAACGTTTGGCCCTTACAAAATTTACCTATCCAGGCCCTGTTGACACGAAGTACTTTCCTTGCAACAAAGTTGACATTCGAGGGTGATACCCCCAGTATTCGAGGTTAATTGTAGAGAAGCCTTGAATACTGTTAAATTTCTTTAAGTTAGCGCGAACAATGGTTTCCTCGTTAAAAACCACGCTGGAAAAACCCATTTGGGACAAAAACAAGTCTAAGGGAAAAAGAGTGCAATGCGTGCTTTCAGACCTAAAGGTTTTGTGTTGAAGAATCCATCGCTGTCCTCAATCAAACACCTATAATTAGTTAATTTAAAATATAATTGAAAATGGAGAAGGTCGTCCCTTAGCAGTAATATCATTTTAGGAGCGATACGTTCCAATTGTTTGGCAATTGTTCGCCATTCATCATGCCGAGTTTGTAGGATCCCTTTCCGATAATGTCGAGGACCTGATATGGCCCCTCCCAATTTGGACCCAATTTTCCTTCATTCAGGTTTTGAGTTTTAAAGGTGACTTTTCTCGGTACTAAGTCCCCGATTTTAAAGTGTCGAAGATTGGCTCTTCGATTATAATACCTTTCGATCTGCTATTTATGTGCGGCCAATCGAATGACGGCGGCCTCTCATCTTTCATCCAACAATTATAGGCTCGTAGTCATGGCCTCGTGATTTGATTCTTCTGTCGCATATCAAAATATAAGGCTAGGCTCCCCGACCTCGACAGGGGTAAGAGCTTCGTCACCATAAACTAAAGAAAATGGCATTATCCCTGTACTGGATTTTGACGTCGTGCAGTATATCCAAAGAACCTCGGGAAATATCTCTTTCCATTTTCCCTTAGAGTCGGTCAATCTCTTCTTAAGATTTTGAATGATAGTCATGTTGGTCGATTCGGCTTGTCCATTCCCACTAGGATGATATGGCATTGATAGAATTATTTTAATCTTGTGATCCTCGAGAAATTTAGTCACTTTGCTGCCGATGAATTGCTTTCCATTGTCGCATACAATCTCGGCAGGCATCCCGAATTGGCATATAATGTGGTCCCAAATAAATTCTATGACTTCTTTTTCTCTAACTTTCTCGAAAGCATGTGCTTCAACCCATTTAGAAAAATAATCAGTCATAAATAAGATAAACTGAGCTTTACTTGGGGCCGATGGTAGAGGGCCGGCAATGTCCATTCCCCATTTCAAGAACGACTATAGGGATAAGGCTGAGTGGAGTTGCTCCCCGGGCTGGTGAATCACCGGTGCATACCTTTGATATTTGTCGCACTTTCGAATGAGCTCTTTTGTATTCTTTTCCATATCGGCCCAATAATACCCTGCTCTGATAACTTTGTGAACCAATGACTTGGCACCAGAATGATTTCCACAAATGCCTTTGTGAATCTCCCGTAGGACCTAGTCGGTGTCTGCTGGTCCCAAACATATTGACAATGGTCCATCGAACATTCTCCTAAATAGAGTTCCATCCTCGGCCAATGTGAACAATGCTGCCTTTGTGCGTAGAGTCTTCGACTCCTTAGGATCCGATGGAAACTTCCCATTCTTTAGGTATTCGATGTACTTATTCCTCCAATCCTTGGTCAAACTTGTAGAGTTTATTTCGGCATGGCCTTCTTCGATCACTGACCTCGAAAGTTGTACGACAGTCCCCGAGCTAAGTTCGACATCTTCGACCGATGACCCGAAGTTTGCAAGGGCATCGTCCTCACTGTTATGTTCCCGAGTTACGTGCTGCAAGGTCCATTCTTTAAATCGATGTAGAGCCACCTGTAATTTGTCCAGTTACCTCTTTATTCGGTCTTCTCGGACCTCGAAAGTTCTGTTGACTTGGTTTACCATAAGTAGGGAATCACATTTGGCCTCGATGACCTCTGCTCCCAAACTTTTAGCCAGCTCGAGACCTGCAATCATGGCCTCATACTAGGCCTCATTGTTAGTTAGTTTCAAGTTCTAATAGATTGTATAATTGTATTACCTAGAGGTGGCTTCAAAACGGTCCCCAGCCCGAACCCCTTCACGTTCGAAGCATCGTCTGTGAATAGGATCCAAACCTCTGATGGTGTACCCGGTTTTAATAATAGTTCCTTTTCGACCCGGGTACGAGGGCTGGCATGAAGTCGGCCATGAAGTCTTCCAAGATCTGAGACATGATGGATGCTCGGGGTTGATACTCGATATCATGCCCGCTGATCTCGACGGGTCACTTGGCCAAACGACCCGAGAGCTAGGGTTTGTGCAAAATATTGCGAAGGGGATAGGTAGTTACAACACAGATTGGGTGACATTTGAAATATAGTTTTAATTTCCTAGAGGGGCTTATTAAAGAAAGCACTAATTTTTCTAAGTGTGGGTATCGGGTCTCGGCCTCAACTAAGGTCCGACTGACATAGTAAGCAGGGAATTGTGTACATTGCTCTTCTCTAACTAGGACCACACTAACCGCTATTTCTGAGACTGCTAAATAAAAGTAAAGTTGCTCGTCCATTTTCGGGGTGTGACGTAGTGGCGGGATCGATACGTATCGTTTTAGTTCTTCTAAAGCTTACTGGCATTCCGGAGTCCATGAAAAATTTCTCTTCTTCTTAATCAATGAGAAGAATTGGTGACTTTTATTCGAGGACCTCAAAATGAATCGACCTAGGGCGGCTATGCACCCTGTTAACCTTTGTGTGACCTTGACGTTATCCAAGATCTTGATATCTTCGATGGCCTTTATTTTATCGGGGTTGATCTCGATCCCCCGATTTGATACCATGAAGCCAAGGAACTTGTCCAAGCCGACCCCGAACGCGCACTTCTCCGGGTTGAACTTAATGTTGTACTTTCTTAGTATGTCGAAGGCCTCCTGCAAATTCTTCAAATGGTCCTCTGCTCGCAGGGACTTAACTAACATGTCATGAATATAAACTTCCATCGATTTTCCTATTTGTTCTTCGAACATTCGATTTACCAGGCGTTGATAAGTTGCACCGGTATTTTTTGTCCGAACGACATTACATTGTAACAATAGGTGCCGTATTTAGTGATAAATGAAGTCTTTTCCTGATCCCCCGGGTTCATCTGTATTTGATTGTACCCGGAGTAGGCATCAAGAAAACTGAGAATCTCGTGGCTGGCCGTGGCATCGATCATGCGATCGATATTCAGAAAAGGAAAAGAATCCTTAGGGAAGGACTTGTTTAAATCTTTATAGTCTACGCACATTCTAAGTTTATTCCCTTTTTAGGGACTACCACTACATTTTCTAACCATTCGGGAGATTTTACTTCCGAATGGACCCTATTTTGAGAAGTTTGGTTACCTCATCCTTGATGAATGCATGCTTAACTTCGGACTGAGGCCTTCTCTTTTGCTTTACTGGCCGAAACTTCGGGTCCAAGCTTAGCCGATATGTAGTGATTTTCGGTGAGATCCCTGTCATGTCGAGATGGGACTAAGAAAAACAATCCATGTTATATAAAAGGAATTATTTTCTTGAGCTCGGGAGTCAACCCCGTGCGCAGGTATACCTTTCGTTCGGGCAGGTCCTCGATCAGTATGACTTGTTGCAGCTCTTCGACTGTTGATTTGGTGGCGTCGGAATCGTCGAGAATTATGAAAGATCGAGGGATCCAGTAGTCATCATCCTCGTCTGCTCCCCGCTGTTCTGATTGAGTCGAGGTTGGTGCCTGTGGTTGCTATTTGGCCTCCTGCTTTCCTTTTGACTTTGATCCCTTTTTTGATGAAAGAACCGGTACCAGTATTACTTCATCGACCGCAAACATCTCTTTGGTGGCATATTTTTCCCCATACACCATTTTTACTCCCTCTGGTGTCGGGAATTTCAAAACTTGGTGAAGGTTTGAAGGGACTGCCCTCATGTTATGAATCCAGGGTCTCCCGAGCAGGGCGTTGTATCTCATATCACCCTCGATCACGTGGAACTTTGCTTCTTGTATGGTTTCGGCTATGTTCACTGGCAGGATAATCACGTCATCCTCTAAATCATTCCCCTTTATTGCACATGTATAAGAAGTGACATGCTCATTAGGGTCGGTGGACCAATTATACTTGAGAATTTCTGGTATGCGGAATTTCCTTGGGATGGGCTTAGGAGCCGCACTTGGGGGGAAAGGCTTCTGCATGAACTTCTTCGAATCCAAACCCTTATGAATCAGTGGTTCCCCCGGTATTTGGTCAACTCGGGAGTTATATGTTTTTACTTTTTTGTCATTTTCTTCAATATTCTTCTCCCCTGATTCAATTCGCTTTGTGAGCTCCTCGAGCATCTTCATAATAGCGGGTTCAGCCCTCGATTCATTCTCGTTTGGCCTCTCTGGTACTGGTTCGACCCTGTGAACAACTTCTGGTGAGGCTTTGGGTTCGATCTCGCTCGGTGCACGATTCTGATTTTATAGTTGCGTTATAGCAACTTGTTGAGCCTGTAACATTTAAAATATCAGTTGAAGGCTGACTCCGCCGTCTTTTCCGCCCTGCATACCTCGACCTCTTGATCGGACTTCCTTGGTGATGCTATTCTCGGGATCGACGCCAAGATTTACATTTAGGGCGACATGGGAACTGACGTCGACGAGATTTGAAATCGGTAGTCCCTCGAGGCCAGTCTGAGGAACTTCGATCCCTGAGGCGGCTATATAGTCATTTTATCCATGAAAACCAAGGGCGTTGTCGGCGTGTGTGGGTGCTGCTTTTGAGTTCGACATGCTGATCCTGAAATCAAAAACACTTACAAGAACAAGCGTAAAGTAGTATGTGTTATGAGAATTAATACCAGACAATCACTATTATCCTTAGCCCCACGGCGGGCGCCAAGTTGTTTTCCCTTCAAATCGGATAATAATTAAACTTATGAGTGGTTTAAAGGACACGTGATTTCACCTAGTACCAATTGATGAATACGATGATCAATAATAGAAATTAACAGTAAATTAACGCAAACCAGTAATGAAATGCAATGCAGCCCTCGAGTTAGAACGCCCTCGAACTGACTGATAGCAAAGTTATGGAGTATGAAGTAAACTAATGAACAAGAAAGTATAAGAGAGCGGGAGTATTGTATTGATTTAATATGAGAGAATGAGATGGTTTACAAGTGATTAGAACCCCTTTATATAGTAGGGGAATTCCACTTATGATACAACTTACATAACAAGTTTATGAATAAGTTGGATGTACCCTTTTGTCACCTTTTAATGGCATATCAACTTTGCCATGACACGGAAGCAAAGAAAAGAGATATTTAGTTGGTAAAACATTATATGTACTAGGTTTTTACTTAATCATGCTAATTATTTACTATAGTTAAAAATAAATTAAAGTAAAAATATGTACTATTTAATTATATTTTGATAATAATATTGTATGTTGGGACATGTATCACATATTCGTTGAATTAGTATTAAAAAAAAACTCATGCCATAATTTTGTCAAAAATATAATCGAGGTGGAATCTGAGCAATAATGCCGCCACCATTTGCTACAGTAAAAAAAGAACTTTCATTTTAGCCGTAACTCTTGGGAGACATTGGCCCACTCAAATTTCCCTTCCACTCGACAGTATCATAGCCCAATCCGAAAAATTTCACACATAGCTCTTTAACTGCATTTACTGCATTTTACAAATGCATTTTTGTTATGTTTTTCCTTCAATTTTATTATGGCTATTGGATTTAATAGCTTTTACCAAGTGTTTGACTTTTGAAGCAAAGACTCTTGCAATTTTGCTAGTATTAATTATTTTTCTTACGTGATTGATTATTTATTATTATCCATGAATAACAAACTCACAAGATCCCATATTTATTATCGGTCAATAACAAATTCAAAAGACCACAATAATCCGACGATGTCAAAACACATTATCATTGTCTTCTTCTAAATAATTTTCATATAATACTTAAAACGGATATTGGCTTATATCTATACGATTTTAATTTTCAGCATGACGAAAGATTTTTAGCCAACTTAAGAGGAGAAAAACGGATGCCCCAATCAGAAGGTGTGAGCGGTTGCCTTGGGGGGTAAGAGGAAGGATAAAGGTAGGCCAAAGAAGTCTTGGGGAGAGTGATCAAGAGAGACATGGCGTAGCTTCAGCTAACCGAAGACAGGAATCTAGATAGAAGGGTGTGGTGGTTAAGGATTAGGGTAGAAGGTTAGTAGGTAGTCTTGCATTTTCCTTTGTCTTCAGTAGTTCGTTAGTGTTTGTGTTAGTATGGTACCCTTTTATCCCGAGTTTGCTGTTTTCGCATATCTTGTTATGTTATTAACGGTCACCAGTACTTCCGTAATTTGCTACCAGTGCTCCTTTCATATTCTCTATTTGCTATCAGGCCTCGTGTTTAGTTTCTCTAAATAAATTGTCTTACTATTACTTGTTATATGTACTTCTTTCATATTCTTTATTGCTGTCATCAATTCATTTTCCTAATATATTGTCTTACTATGAATTGCTATCAGCGCTTCTTCTATCTTCTTTAGCCGAGGGTCTACCGAAAACAGTCTCTTTACCCTCTAGGATAAGGGTAAGGCTGCATATATCCTATCCTCCCAGACCCCACTTGTGGGATTTCACTTGGCGTTTGTTGTTGTTGTAAAAGATGTACTAAATAGCCCGGGCCCAACATAGATCTTAGTTAAAATTATGAAAGATAAGTTGTTTTAATTGTGTTTCGAATATTTTTAAAAAGGAAAAATGACATTGTATAACTTTTTCAAATAATAGCTGAAAATATATATATATTTTTTTGTATATATTCACATTTCGTATGTTATGCAAAAAATTATATATATTTTCGGCTACCCAGTGATAGTTTCTGGCGCGGACTAAAACTGGAAAAAGCCCTTTTAATAATTTATAAAATAAAAACTACTCTTCTTAGAATTGCAGAGAAACTATCTTACTAATAAAACTAATCTGATTGAAAAGGGATTGGTAAGAATATTACACGTAAAACTGTGGTGTGTCAAAGTGTGACGACCCAATAGATCATCTTATATTTTAGAATCTAATTATGTGTTTCGAGGTCGCAAATGCCTCATTTTAGCCTTCCTCGATTTGCGTGAGCAGTCCGAGTGTTCTTCCGGGAGGCTTATATGCTAAAAATTGATAAAAACAAGAATTTGCCTTAAAAACTTATTTGAGTTGACTTCGGTGAATGTTTTGAGCAAACGGACTTGGATCCGTATTTTGACGGTCCGGTGGCCGTATCGTAATTTGGGACCTGGGCATATGCCCGGAACCGAATTCAGAGGTCCCTAGCTCGAGTTATTGATTCTTGTTGAAAATTGAAAGTTTTAAGTTTAATGATATTTAATAAGTGACTGATGTTTGGTTTAGTTGGTACCGGGTCTGTGTTTTAGTTCCGAAGCCCGGTACAGGTCCACTATGATATTTATGATTTGTCTGTCAATTTTGGTGAGAAACCGAGTTGATTTGACGTGATTCTGACGTTCATTTATGAAAATAGAAGTTTTAAAATTTTCTTGAAAAATTCATTTTATTTGGTGTCCGATTCTTAGTTCTAGGAGTTATTTTGGCGTTTTGATCGCGCGATCGAGTTTATATTAGGTTTTTCGACTTGTGTGCATAATTGATTTGGAGCCCCGAGGGCTCGAGTGAGTTTCAGATAGGCTATGGGTGTTTTGAAACTTACAAAAATCTTGTTTTTGGCTTCAAATGTCATCTGGTGTCTTCTTCTTTACGTTCACGAAGGTACTCTCGCGAACGCGGAGAGTAAACTTGGGCAGGATGATTTTCTTCATCGCGAACGCGACGAAATGGGGGCCTTACCCTTCACGAACGCGACTAGCTTCTCGCAAACGCGAAGCTTGAGGGTCCTGGGGGAGGGGCACTCGTTCTTCTATGTGAACGCGAGCACTGGCTCGCGAACACGAAGGCCAGGGGGAAGCAGCTTTCGCGAATGTGAAGGAGAACTCACGAACGCAAAAGCCATTTGGGATGCTGCACTTCGCGAACGCGAAAAAGGCCTGACGCCCAGCTTTAAAACATTTCAAAAACGGGATTTTTTTCATTTTTCATAAACTCTCCGTTAGAGCTCGGCCTAGGTGCAATGTTTAAGGGAAAACGCAACACCAATTTATAGGTTTGTACTCTTTAACTCATTTTCTTCCATTTCTATCATCACCCATTAATTCCTAGCCCTAATCTTTGTTCTTTCATGGTAGAAAAATAGGGATTTAGGAAGAATTGGGGNTGCAAATTGGGGATTTAGACCTCAATTTAGGGTCGAATTCTGAAACTAATTACATAATCGGGCTTGGGGGTGAATGGGTAAATGGATTTTGGTCCAAAGCTCGGGTTTTAACCAAGCGGGCCAAGGTCAATTTTTGACTTTTTAAGGAAAAGTTTGGGAATTCTAAGTTTATGCATTGTAATTGATTCCTTTAGAAAAATTTGATATAATTGAGTCAATTGTTATTAGATACGAGTGGTTTGGAGGCAAATTCTAGAGGAAAAGCTGTGATTGAGCATTGAGTGGCCTCTGGAGCGAGGTAAGTGTTGTGTCTAACCTTGACTTGAGGGAATTAGGAACCCTCAGACTATGTGCTATGTGAATTTCATGTGAGCGTCTTATATGCGAGGTGACGAGTGCTTATGTGCTGCCAAATTACCTGTTTTCCCTGCTTTTTCTCTTTCTTTAATTATCTCTTTCCTTGTCTAGATTGTTATGTGCTCTAAATGTGTTTCCATGCATAACTTCTACTTGTTAATGTTTATGATATTAGATCTTTTTCATAGTTTCATGATTTCCTGCTATTTGCTCAAGTTGGATTATTTGCATCTTCTAGTTGTAAACTTATGGATTGGTCTCGCTGTGTAGAATTTCTTATGTATATCCTCATGTTGTGCAAGGTTCCCTATTTGGTATTTATGGATTGTAAAGGCTTCCCGTGATTTGAATTGTGAATTTTACTATGCACTTTGAGTACTTGGTATTGATATGGTGTGATCGGGTTGCACGCCGCAACATGTGAGATAAGGGTGGAATAATATGGTGAAATAAGGGTGAATATATATTGTACTGTGGGATCAGGTTGCACACCGCAACAGGTGTAACAAGGATGGATTGTTTTGGTGGAATAAGGGTGAATTATGATTCTGATATTGTGATACGGTGGGATTGGGTTGCACGCCGCAACAGCCTATGTATATATATTTTCTCGAGTTGTGTTAGTTTTACGGTATTTTCTTTTGCATTTAAGGATTGGTAAATTCTGAATGTTGCTGGCTTATCTTCTGGAGTTGGAGCTATTATTGGCAATTTACTGCTTTATTTCATTATATCTTTATTATATATATTGCGTACAGGTTGTAGTGTGAGTGACCCGCCTTTGCCTCTTCACTACTTCGTCGAGGTTAGACTCGACAGTTACATAGTATAGGCGGTCGGTTGTACTCGTACTACACTCTGTATTTCTTGTGCAGATTTTGGCATTAGTCCCAGCTGATCGAGAGGTGTATCAGCTCAAACTGGTTCATTGGAGACTAAAGGTATATTTGTTGGCGTTTGCAGACCTTAAAGTACCCATCTATCTTTCCCTGTTTTTACTATTTATTCCGTTCAAACAATTGTATTTCTTTCAAACTTTACTTGTAGTAAATCCTAGAAGTTCATGAATTATGACTTCAGATCCGGGTTGTAGTAAATATTATAGCATTTATACTATTTCGCACGCGTTTTAATCATTTTAGCTTATTTGATCTTATCTACTGAACTTGATAAAAAGTTAACTTTATGATTATCTAATGTTGGCTTGCCTAGCAAGTGAAATGTTATGTGCCATCACTATCCCGAAGGTGGGAATTCCGGGTCGTGACAAGTTGGTATTAGAGCACTAGGTTGCCTAGGTCTCACAATTCACGAGCAGGCTTAGTAGAGTCTAGAGGATCGGTATGGAGACGTCTCTGCTTATCTTCCAAAGGCTATGAAGTTTAGGAACCATTTCACTTCTATTCTTCTCTGTCATACGATTTATTCTATCATTGTTGATTGAACTCTTCTATTCTTATCCTTCCACAAATGGAGAGAACATGTGCTACATCTTCAGCTGGACAGCAGCTAGAGCCCCCAGTGGCAGCTCCTAGGAGGGGTAGAGGCTGAGGCCGCGCTAGAGGCCGAGGCAGGGATCAAGCTCAATCCAAAGCTCGAGCAGCAACACCAGCAGTGGAGCCCCAGGTGGAGTTTGATGAGTAGGTTCCAGCCCAGATTGTGCCTACTGGACCAACTCAGGTTCCGGAGGGGTTCATCGCCACCTTGGTGCTTTAGGATGCTTTGGTCCGTTTGGTGGGCCTTATGGAGAGTGTGGCCCAGTCTGGTACCTTTCATATGGCACCAGCCATCTCTCAAGCTGGGGGAGGATCACAGACTCCCGCTACTTACACTCCGGAGCATATGGCTTCCCAGTATCAGACTCCAGTAGCCCTGCCAGTCGGGATTGTTCAGCCAGTTGTTGTGGCACATGCCAGTAATGAATCCGCTATGTCTTCTGAGGATTTATGGATATTAGACAAGTTTACTAAGATCTTTCCATTTCACTTCATTGGTGCATATTCAGAGGATTTCCAGGAGTATCTTGACAACTATCATGAGGAGCTACGGAACATGGGTATAGTGGAGACCAATGGGGTCGATTTTGCTGCATTTTAGATGTCAGGTTCTGCCAAGAATAGGTGGAGAAATGATCTATTCACCAGACCAGCTGGGTCGCCTGCTCTTACTTGGGACCAGTTCTCTCAACTCTTCCCAGAGAAGTTCCTCCCTATTACATTGAGAGAGGAGTATTGTCGTTAGTTCGAGCGTCTCCAGCAGGGCAGTATGATTGTTACTCAGTATGATACCCATTTTGTGGATTTGGCCTGTCATGCTCTTCTTATACTTCCTACCGAGAGAGAGAGAGAGAGAGAGAGAGAGAGAGAGAGAGAGAGAGAGAGAGAGAGAGAGAGAGAGAGAGAGAGAGAGAGAGAGAGAGAGAGAGAGAGAGAGAGAGAGAGAGAGAGAGAGAGAGAGAGAGAGAGAGAGAGAGAGAGAGAGAGAGAGAGAGAGAGAGAGAGAGAGAGAGAGAGAGAGAGAGAGAGAGAGAGAGAGAGAGAGAGAGAGAGAGAGAGAGAGAGAGAGAGAGAGAGAGAGAGAGAGAGAGAGAGAGAGAGAGAGAGAGAGAGAGAGAGAGAGAGAGAGAGAGAGAGAGAGAGAGAGAGAGAGAGAGAGAGAGAGAGAGAGAGAGAGAGAGAGAGAGAGAGAGAGAGAGAGAGAGAGAGAGAGAGAGAGAGAGAGAGAGAGAGAGAGAGAGAGAGAGAGAGAGAGAGAGAGAGAGAGAGAGAGAGAGAGAGAGAGAGAGAGAGAGAGAGAGNGAAGGTGAGGAGGTTTATTGAGGGACTTGCTCAGCCTATCAGATTGCAGACGGCTAAGGAGACTGGGAGTGAGATTTCTTTTCAGGAAGCTACCAATGTCGCCAGGCGAGTCGAGATGGTTCTTGAACAAGGAGGTTAGGGGTATGACAAGAGGCCTCGTTATTCTGGTGGGTTCAGCGGTGCCTTATCTGGAGGCAGGGGTACTTCTGGTAGAGGCCATCCTCCCAGGATGTTTCATTCAGCGCTTCAGGCATCCCACAGTGCTTCAGGGAGTCGTGATCCTTATGTGCCTCATTCTGGACAGCCGACCTACAGTGCACCACCAACTCCTATCAATGAACCTCCTATTCAGAGTTATTACCATGGATATCTGGTCTGTTAGGGCTAGTCTCCATTTTTGCAGCCACAACACCAAGATGGATGTTTCGAATGTGGTGGTTATGGGCATATCAGGAGGACCAACCCAACATTATTGGCGTCACGCCACATCATCATAGTTCTCGTGCCATGGTCCTGGCACATATTGTTTCACTGCCTGTTCAGCCAGCCAGAGGCAGGTGCTAAGTAGCCAGAGGTAGAGGCCAGACTGTTAGAGGTGGAGGTCAGGCCGTTAGAGGTAGAGGCCAGCCATCTAGAGGCCGTCCCGTGGATGTGGTTCAGAGTGGTGGGTGCCAGCCCTAATGTTATGCTTTTCCAACCAGGCCGAAGGGTGAGTCATCTAACACTGTTATTACATGTACTGTTTTAGTTTGTAGTAGAGATTCTTTAGTTCTATTTGACCAGGGTTCTACTTATTCCTACATGTTATCCTATTTTACTTCATATTTGGTTGTGCCTCGTGATTCTTTGCGTGCTCTTGTATATGTGTCCACACCTGTGGGAGATGCTATTGTTGTAGATCGTGTTTATCGTTCATGTGTGGTCACTATTGGGAGTCTTGAGACTAGTAGATCTTCTACTTCTCGATATGGTCGATTTTGATGTCATTTTGGGCATGGATTGACTGTCACCTTATCATGCTATATTGGATTGTCACGCCAAGACGGTGACCTTAGCCTTGCCGGAGTTTCCTCGATTAGAGTGGAGAGGGAGTTCTGGCCATTCTACCAACAGGGTTATCTCTTATTTGAAGGCTCGTCATATGGTCGAGAAGGGGTGTCTAGCTTATTTGGCTTATGTCGATGATTCTAGTGCGGAGGTTCCTTCCATGGATTCAGTACCAGTTGTTCATGAGTTTCTATAGGTGTTTCGTGCAGTCCTGCTGGGGATGCCACCCGACAGGGATATTGATTTCTGTATTGATTAGGCTCCGGGCACTCAGCCCATCTCTATTCCGCTATACCGTATGGCCCCGCCATAGTTGAAAGAATTGAAGGAGCAGTTGCATGATTTGCTTGATAAGGGCTTCAGTAGACCTAGTGTCTCGCCTTGGGGTGCACCTGTGTTATTCGTGAAGAAGAAAGATGGATCGATGAATCTGTGCATAGATTATCGGCAGTTTGACAAGGTCACCATCAAGAACAAGTATCATTACCGAGGATTGGTGACTTATTTTATCAACTTCAGAGTGCCAAGGTATTTTTGAAGATTGATTTGAGGTCTGGCTATCATCAGTTGAGGATTAGGGCATCTGATGTCCCTAAGACAGCTTTTCGGACTAGGTACGGGCATTATGAGTTTCTAGTGATGTCCTTTGGATTTACAAATGCCCCATCACCATTTATGGATTTGATGAACCGAATGTTCAAGCCTTATTTGGACTCCTTTGTGATTGTGTTTATTGATTATATATTGATGTCGAAATGGTTTCATGGCCACTGAACTTGTATCGGTTTGCAGACCCGATATATGAACTCTTGAATTTTCCATTTGAACACCTCTACTTGAGAAAATGGCTACTAATAAACACTTGTGAGGGTGCATGTTGTTCAATTGTTGCTGATGGATTTAATTTAGTATTTTGTGTAGCCACATCTTCTATTCGTTCATATTTTGCTGACACCTGTGTGTAGAAGGTCCCACTTCTCTTTTCCTTTTTTGTAAAATTAATTTTTCTGCACATATCCCTTACACTCCATCGGAACCTGCTGGAAAAAACCTTCCAGAATTGGGAATCAACTTGAAAGTTTTTATATTTTAGCGGACGATTGTCATTTTTCTCTCCCACCTAAAACCTTTCACTTTAATTATTTTATCATCTTCTCACCTACAAAATAAGATTCGTCTGCAAAACGTTCAAGTTCGACTTTTACCACTAAAACTCATAGAGAAAAAATTTGCCAAAACTCATAGACAAATATACCACGTCCAAAAATCAGAGAGATTAAAATAATCAGGAAACAACAAATAATTTTTACCAGGAATGAAATCAGACCCGATGCATTCCAACAAATTTACAAATAATTTTAACAAATCAAAAAGCGGTGAACATTGTTTGCTTTTCAATTTCTTTTTACCCATTCATACTACAAAAATCACACCTTGTTTCTTTCATCTTTATTGATCTAATGAGTTTGTTTTTATGATAATGGAAGTGGACTTTTCTGTAATATAGACTTTAAAGTGTGATTGATAGTTAAAAATTAAAGAATAGTTGGATATAGTGGTTGAATAAGGAGCTTTGGAATGGAATTTATCAAAATTTTGATTATGGGCTTAATTTGAAATAAAAGTGTAAGAGGGGAAGGAAGACGAAGAAAAATGGACGGGGATGAGGGTTGGGGGCAGGGAGATGGGGGCCGACAGTTAAAGAGGGGTAGGGGGAGGGGTAGGGGGAGGGGGGAAACATGAAGAAAATGAGTTTTTCTTTTTTCTTTTTATTATAAATTATTTATCTTTTATCGAATTCACGCACTTTATACCCGGGATTAACACACAATTGTCCACATAAGCTATAATATTGCCACATAAGCATAGTCAACGGTCAAATGTGTTTATTAATAGCCATTTTCTCAAGTAGAGTTGTTCAAATGGGAAATCCAAAAGTTCATATATCGGGTTTGCAAACCGATACAAGTTTAAGTGGCCACAAAGCCATCTCGCCTATATTGATCTACTCCCGCAGTGAAGGGGAGCACAAGCAACACCTTCAGATTGTACTTCAAACCCTGAGGGACAATCAGTTATATGCTAAATTTTCAAAGTGCGAGTTTTGGTTGGATTCAATACCTTTCTTTGGGCACATTGTATCAGCATAGGGCATTCAGGTAGATCCTAAGAAGATTGAGGCAGTTCAGAACTGGCCTAGACCCACTTTAGCCACAACGATTAGAAGTTTCATGAGTTTTGCTGGCTATAACCGTCGATTTATGGAGGGGTTTACATCTACAACAACCATGTTGACCAGGTTGACCCAGAAGGGTGACCCGTTCAGATGGTCAGGCAAGTGTCAGGCGAGCTTTCATAAGCTCAAGATTGCTTTGAATGTAGCCGATGATGGTGTTGCCCACATGTTCAGGATCTTATACAGAATATTGCGATGCGTCATGTGTTGGGATCGGTGCAGTATTGATGCAGGATGGCAGGGTGATTGAAAATGCGTCGTGGAAATAAAAGGTTCTTGATAAGAATTACCGTGTCCATGAATTAGAGTTGGCAACCACTGTTCATGCGCTGAAGATTTGGAGGCACTATCTTTACGATGTGTCGTGTGAGGTCTTCATGGATCACCAGAGCCTTTAGTATTTGTCCAAGCAAAAAGATCTCAATTTGAGGAAAAGGAGGTGGTTGGAGCTATTGAAAGACTATGATATCACCATCTTGTATCATCTCGAGAAGGCCCATGTTGTGGCCGACACCTTGAGTAGAAAGGCAGTGAGTATGGGCATCCTTACGTTCATTCCAGTCGGTGAGAGACCTCTTGCATCAGATGTTCAGACTTTGGCCAATCAGTTTGTGAGGTTGGATATTTCAAAGCCTATCGGTGTTCTAGCTTGTACAGTCGCTCGGTCTTCCTTGTTTGAGCACATCAGAGATCGGCAGTATGGCGACCCTTATTTGTTGGTCCTTAGGGACATAGTATGGTACGGTGGTGCCAAACAGGTTACTATTGGAGATGATGGATTTTTGAGGATGCGGGGTCGTGTTTGTGTGCCTAATGTGGAAGGACTACGTGACTTAGTTCTTGAGGAGGCCCACAGTTCACGGTATTTGTCACGCCCCAAAATCGAGGGATACGACCGGCGCTCAACTAGGTGGCCCCAGTCAAGCGGACCTGGATTTGCCTCACCTATCCCACGCATTAACCCGTGATTCCAATATACCTTATTCATGTGAATTACCAATTTGAGAGTTAACATAAAACTCCAGTTAAATTCATGTTTGCCTCTTACCATTAACGACATATGATACTAAATACTTGCAAGATACATACAACATACATACTTCTACCACGTGGACCACAATTGTCACTACCCAAAATAAATATGTACAATACCCACATTATGTTTATGGAGCCTCTATGAGTGATAGAATTTCATACAATACTTGCCAGAAACAAGGCTCCGACTATACCTTACAACACAAAATAGACCCAAAAGAAGGCGACATGAAACACACATGGCCCCAGGAGGATGTGGGGCTCACCAATTCAACTGCGGAGTGGAGAGGAGGCACTGCTGCCTGTGGACTGAATTACCTGCTGTAGAACCACCTATATTCATATAAGAAAATGTAGTGTCCCCGACAAAAGGGACGTTAGTACTGTGGAATAGTACTAGTATGTATGAATAAACTTTATCCCAAGTACAATCAAACAATACACGAATAAGAGACAGTAATAGAACCAATCAATCAATGTGCGTGGAAAGAAACAACCAAAATCAACAAGTTTCACAATCTCTCTTTTTCCCCTTTCAACATCATCATATTCAAGAGTTTCATAGATTTTCATTTCAATAGTGATAATTATGAGATTCCATCCTTATTACCTCGGCCACCCTTATCACCACAACCCATCATCCTCATTACTTCGTGTTGCGGCGCGCAACCCGATCCCACCTGATAATCATATTTCGTAACAACAACCATAAACAATTAAATCACAAGAATTCTTCATTTCAAGGTACACAAGTTCATATCAACAATTCTCCATTTGAGCTCAAGGCACATTGACTCTCACCAAGCAGTAATTCATGTGCACGGTGTTGCCATAATCGTTCAACTCATTTACATCATTTCACAACACCCTTTTTCATTACTTTCCACACACGGCTTTTAGCCATTATATACATTCCCACACTTGGGCAGATTAACATTCTTTCATTCATTAACACATACTTTCATATTGATACCCTCGATCATTTACAAGCTTTGCACATAATAAGATAGGCACATCAAAACACTTTTCACAATCTCATATAGCACGGTATTATGGAAATCAACTAGGACAATCAGAGAATAGAATCTTACGTCTCAACACGTTTGAACAATCAATTCACATATTTTTAAACAAGGTACACATACCGTATGCTCAGACCCAACAAGTGGATTATACAAAGGTTAAAGTTAGCCATACATACCTGGGGTCGATATTCCTTTTTAACTTTTACTCACAAATCACTGAACCGACTAGTACCGTCAATCTAGTTCACAATTAAACATGTTCAACTCAGAATTGGAAATCATGCATACAATTCAAACTCTTTTAAGCATTTTATCGAACGCTAGGCGACCCCATTAGATTACCACCCCTTCTTTGTGAATTTTACCCCAACCCTCTTCCCTTTTTGCTAGATTAAGAAGTTTTACTCACATGCATGCATGGGTTTGACCTCCATTTTCAAGAACCATCCTATGTGTTTTATTCTTAATTAAAATCTGAGAACTTTGGGGGGAAATGGGGTGAATACTTACCTCTTTGAGTGAAGAAGATAACACTAACTCGATAGATTCCGGGCTTGAGTGACTTTGAAGAATCAATTTATTTTTGATTAAGAAGAACTTTATCTCTCAAGAATCCCTCTCTCCCTTATCTCTATTTTGCTCAGAAATCAGTTAAAAATGAAGGGGAGAGGTGTTTTAATGAACTGGGGTCGGGTTTTAAAAATAAGAAAAATAGGAGCCCGTCACAAGAATGCGGTCAGGAATGCGATCACATTCCTGACATGCTGTCCGTAGAGTCGACCACAGAATGGCCCTCCAGGTGGGAAAAAATCGAAAACAATCTGCCCAGGTATGCGACCACTATGCGGTCCGCATACATGTTATGCGATCGCATAGTGTGTCGCATAACCTCCCTCCCAAAAATCAAAGGGAAACAATGCGATAACTATGCGGTCCGCAGAACCAAAATACAGTCACATATTGGACCGCATAGTTGTCCTCAAATGGGGCAGTGATCTTCCTGTATATGCGATCATTATGCAGTCCACATACACGTTATTTGATCACATAGTGTGTCACATAACACCTACTTTCTGGAAAATTTTATTCTTTAAGTCCCGAGGTATTTTTACTCAAGTTAGGTCCATTTTAAAAATTTCCACAGTAAAAACAACTCGGGGACTCATTCGGGCATTATTTTAAACAAGAAAATGTTACGGGTCTTTACAGTATTCTTTTCATCCAAGCGCCGCCAAGATGTATCAGGACTTGCGGTAGCATTATTGGTGGAGGAGGATGAGTAATTACATAGTTGCTTATGTAGATCGGTGTCTAAATTGTCAGCAAGTAAAGTATGAGTATCAGACACCTGATGGTTTGCTTCAGAAGATAGATATTCTTGAGTGGAAATGGGAGCGTATCACTTTAAATTTCGTTTTTGGACTCCTACCGACTCAGAGAAAGTTCGATGTAGTTTGGTTCATTGTGAACAAGCTGACCAAGTCAACTCATTTCATTCATGTGGTAGTTACCTATTCTTCAAAGTGATTAACTGAGATCTACATCCGCGAGATCGTCCTTTTTCACGATGTACCCGTGTCTATCATTTCTTATCAAGGTAAGCAATTCACCTCGCACTTCTGGAGGGCACTACAGCATGAGTTTGGCACACGGGTTGAGTTGAGTACAATATTTCATCCTTAGATGGACGGACAGTCTGAGCACACTATTTAGATATTGGAGGATATGCTCCGTGCATGTGTTATAGACGTAAGAGGATCATGGGACCAGTTCTTGCCCCTTACAGAGTTTGCCTACAACAGCAGCTACAAGTCAAACATTCAGATGGCTCCTTACGAGGCATTATACGGTAGGTGGTGCTGGTCGTCAGCTGGGTGGTTCGATCTGGGGGAGGCTCGGTTGTTGGGTACAAATTTGGTACAGGATGCCTTGAAAAGTTTAGAATTATTCAGGATCGACTTCACACAGCTCAATCTAGACAGAAGAGTTATACCGACCGCAGAGTTCGTGATGTTGCATTCATGTGGGGGGAGAGAGTGTTGCTCCGGGTATCACGCATGAAGGGTGTGATGAGGTTCGGAAAGAAGGGAAAGTTGAGCCATAGGTACATCGGACCCTTTGCGATTCTTGAGAGAGTGGGCAGGGTGGCTTACAGGCTCCCATTGCCACCTAGTTTAGCAACTGTTCATCCAATATTCCATGTGTCCATGTTCCGAAACTATCACGGTGATCCGTCCCATGTGTTAGATTTCAGCTCTGTCCAGTTGGACAAAGATTTGACTTACAAGGAGGAGCCGGTGGCTATTCTAGCCCGGTAGATTCGATAGTTGATGTCTAAGACTTATCCTTCAGTTTGAGTGCAGTGGAGAATTTAGCTCGTTGATGCAGCTACTTGGGAGTCCGAGTCAAATATGCGGAGTAGATATCTACACCTTTTCACCAGCCCTGGTACTTTTCTATGTCCATTCGAGGATGAATAGTTGTTTAGAGGTGGAGAATGTGACGACCCAATAGGCCATCTTATAATTTAGAACCTAATTGTGTGTTTCGAGGTCGTAAATGCCATTTTACCTTCTTCAATTTGCGTGTGCAGTCTGGGTGTTTTTCCGGGAGGCTTATATGTTAAAAACTGATAAAAATAAGAATTTTTCCTTAAAACTTGTTTGAGTTGACTTCGGTCAATATTTTGAGCAAACAGACCCAAATCCATATTTTGATGGTCCTGGTGCGTCCGTATCAAAATTTAGGACCTGGGGGTATGCCTAGAACCGAATTCGGAGGTCCCTAGTTCGAGTTAATGATTTTTTGTTGAAAATTGAAAGTTTGAAGCTTAATGATTTTTAAGAATCGACTGATGTTTTGTTTTGTTAGTACCGGGTCCACATTTTGGTTTCGGAGCCCGATACAGGTCCACTATGATATTTATGATTTGTCTGTCAAATTTTGTGAGAAACGAAGTTAATTTGACGTGATTCGGACGTTCAGTTGTAAAAATAGAAGTTTTAAAGTTTTCTTGAAAATTTCATTTGATTTGGTGTCCGATTCGTAGTTCTAGGCGTTATTTATGTATTTTGATTGTGCGAGCGAGTTCATAAGAGGCTTTTAGACTTGTGTGCATAATTTATTTGGAGCCCCAAGGGCTCGAGTGAGTTTCGGTTAGGCTACGGGTGTTTTGAAACTTAGAAAAATCTGGTTTTTGGCTTCAACTATTATCTGGTGTCTTCTTCTTCGTGTTCGTGAAGGTACTCTTGCGAACGCGAAGAGTAAACTGGGACAAGGTGATTTTCTTCATAGGGGCCTTACCCTTCATGAACACAACCAGCTTCTCACAAACACGAAACTTGAGAGACATGGGGAGGGAGCACTCGTTCTTCCATGCGAACGCGAGCACTGGATCACGAATGTGAAGGCCAAGGGGGAGCACCCTTCGTGAACGCGAAATCCATTTGGGTTGATGAACATCACGAATGCTGAAGGCTCTTCGCGAACGCGAAGAAGGCTTGACGCCCAGACCTTAAAACATTTCAAAAATGGGATTTTTTCCATTTTTCATAAACTCTCCATTAGAGCTCAGCCTAGGTGCGATTTTGAAGGGAAAACTCAACACCAATCCATAGGTTTGTACTCTTTAACTCATTTTCTTCCATTTCTAACATCACCCATTAATTCCTAGCCCTAATCTTAATTTTTTTCATGGTAGAAAACTAGGGATTTAGGAAGAATTGGGAGTTTTTGCAAATTCAGGATTTAGATCTCAATTTAAGGTCGGCTTCTGAAACTAATTACATAATCAAGCTTGGGGTGAATGGGTAAATGGATTTTGGTCCGAACCTCGGGTTTCGACCAAGCGATCCCAAGGTCGATTTTTGACTTTTTGGGAGAAAGTTTGGAGACAAATTCTGGAGAAAAAGTAGTGATTGAGTGTTGAGTGGCCTTTGGAGCGAGGTAAGTGTTGTGTCTATATCACCATCAAACCGAAGGATTATGACTAGCACCCGGGTCATACTTGCCGAGCACCAACGTACATTTTTTATAACCTTTCTTATTATCTTTAAGGGCTGATGAGATCAATATAAATGGTAGACATGGATCATGAACAACCAACAATGAAAGATAATGGCATGAATGTTGACCCATGTCACTGCATAGTTTTGAAGATTGATAAATGGCTGACTAGTTGAACCGGTCCATCAGAGCACACATCTTGAACTGAATACCTGGCACATGAACCGTATATGCATAGGAGATATTTGTGAATATGAAATATTAATGAACCAAGAGATTGTCTCCTAATGCGAAAAGGTTGCAAACTGATAAGTTGATTGAAGTCGAATTCAGCAAGGAAAGTAACAAAATAAAGGAAGTTGTGGTACGAATTATGTTCACCCAGGTAGAGTTGGACTAGAATTGGACGACAAGCTCAACAACTGACTCTATAAATACTTGATGTATTTCTGCTGGAATTCTACACGCACAAAAGCTGAAGTGAATCAAAATTTGAAAGCAAAGTTCGAAGAGTTATTTTGCTAGCAGAGTCATTGTGCGATCCAAAGGCTACAGTTCAACTAGAAGAACCAATTCCATCTGATTGATTATTGAGTCTAGTTGGTTGTAGTAGGAGTTTTAATATTGCATCTTTCAGCTTTCATAGAAGCAATTGTAATAGGTACGTATTGTTCAAGTTAGAGTTAACTTGAGGTATGTAGAAATTAGCTAGGGGCTAGTTACTACAAAGGGATTAGAGTTAGTCCTATTATTACAATAGAGTTTACTTTGTAAATCCGTTTGGCTCAGAGTTTTAGTGAAGAGTTTGAGCAAATCCCACTGAGGATTAGGTCGTGGTTTTTTCACCTTTTGAGCCAGGTGTTTTCCACGTAAAAATATATGTGTTTTTACTTTACTGCTTTTTATTATTCCGCAACAGTAGTAGTTGGAACACCAAGAAGAACCGGAATCTTCTATTGAGACAACACTCAAAAATTGGGTACCACATAAAGTAACCTATCTTCTTGTGTGGTATTGACGTCTAAAACATCAATTGGTATCATAGCAGGTTATCCTAGAAAGGCTAACACCTTGGAGAAGATCAAGATGAGTGCACCACCTGGAAATTGGGAAGGTCAATCAACTGCAAGGCCACCACTCTTCAATGGCCAGTANAAAGGCTAACACCTTGGAGAAGATCAAGATGAGTGCACCACCTGGAAATTGGGAAGGTCAATCAACTGCAAGACCATCACTCTTCAATAGCCAATATTACTCGTGGTGGAAAAATAGGATGAAGGATCATCTAATTGGAGAAGACTATGAACTCTGGGACATAGTCACTGATGGTCCTCTAGCTACCATGATGAAGACTGCTGAAGGTATAGATATACCAAAGACTAGAGCTGATTGCACTGCTGAGGATCTGAAGAAATGGGAGAAGAATGCAAAGGCCAAAAAGTGGCTAGTGTGTGGACTAGGTCCAAACGAGTACAACAGAATCCAAAGCTGCACCATTGCCAAAGAGATTTGGGATACCTTGCAAGTAGCCCCTGAAGGAACACCTCAGGTAAAAAGGTCAAGAGGTACTCTACTATACTCTCAGTATGAAAACTTCACTATGAAAGAAGGAGAAACTATCCAAGAGATGCACACAAGGTTCACAACCTTGACTAATGAACTGAAGTCTCTTAGAAGAGTCATTCTTGAAGAGTACATGATTGAGAAGATCCTAACAAGGGTCTTGCCTATTTCTTGGGAAAGCAAAATCACTGCTATCCTGGAATCCAAAAACATGGCAACCCTGAGATTGGATGAGTTGATTGGAAACCTCACTGCCTATGAATTGAGAAGGCAGACAATAAGATGGATGGTCCAAAGAAGGAGAGGAGTCTAACACTAATAATCACTGAGAGAGCAGATCTGGAAGATGATGAGATGGCCATGATCACCAAAGAATTCAGAAACTTTCTCATGAGGAAGAAAGGCATCTCTAGAGGAGGAAACTATAACAAAGCAAAATCTCCAGAAAGGCCAACCAACGAGGGATGCTATAAATGTGGTAAGACTGACCATCTCATTAAAAACTGTCCTCAGTGG